>RJWJ010004015.1:0-80184 GCA_004363605.1 Indri indri
CCCTCCAGCGCCAGCCCCAGCCCCTTTCTGGCCCCTTCCTGCAGCCCCGCCCCCAGCCCGCATGTGACCCCGCCCCTTCCCTCGTGCCCCCTCCCCTTCCAAGCCCTCCCGTGTCCTTCCCTGGGAGCCCCCTCCCCCTTCTGGGGCAGCGGTGGTGTGGAGGCAGCCGCAGCAGCAGCCCTGAAACTTTAAACGGTGTTAAAAGTTTCTGTTTACGAGAAGCCCTTGAATTTTTAAGGACGTATCGATTCCCTCCGCCCCGCCAGGGCCTTGCCTCGGTGGCGGCGGCTGCAGGCACGGGGGAGGGGGGCGGAGAGGGGGCGCAAGGGGAGGGGGCGCAGTTGGACCGGTGGGATCCCAGGCACGGAGGCCCCCAAGCACGGAATGACAGACACACACGTACCAAGGCACAGCCTCAGGCACACAGAGACCCCCTCCCTCAGTCTCACACACACCTAGTCGCACACAGACTGACAAGGCCTAACACACACAGACACACAAACCTGGACACACAGAGACCCCTCCTGACACACACACACACACACACACACACACACACCTAGTCACACACACTGACATGGTCCAACACATACAGACACACAAACCTGGATGCACAGAGACCGCCCTCCCTGACACACACACACACACACACACACACACACACATTTGGTGACACACAGACTGACATGGCCTGAAACACAAAGACATGCATCCCCAACACAGACACAGAGCCCCCGTTCCTGACACCACAGCACACACCTTTGTACACACACTCCAGTACATACAGACCCTCATCACTGCCCCAGACCCACAGAGAGAAACACCCAACTGGTGACACCCATTGACACTTTCTACCCCATAGACCCTGATCACAAACAGACCCACTGGGACCCTCACTCACCCCCGTGGTCACACCCACTCTGACACACATGGAGAAATCTGTCTCCCTGCCAGACAGCATGACACTCATCACACACAGTGACACCTTGTGACTGCAAGCCCCTCAGGGCTGACACACACACCACCCAGGCACCCCACCTCCAGCACTTCCCATTGGGCCCAGACCACCATCAACCGACCCCTCTACACCTGACACCCCTGGAATGTCAGCCCTCAAGGGCGTAGTCTTTTGTCTTCTTCCCCGTCATGTGCCTAGTGCCTGGCATAGGGCCTGGCAGACACCTTGTCTGCCTCACAGACACCCCCAGGTGCACAGCCAGCCCCAGTCACCACCACAACACACTGATCGGCACAGAAGGACCCCTGCAAGTACGCTGATCTGCATCTATTGGGTGTCCCCAGAGGATATCCAGACCCACCCAGACACCCATGGGCACACTGCCTGCTGCTCTGCCTGGATGAGGTATTGTGAGCAGGAGTGCGCCCTCTTAGGGACACGTACACACACACACACACACACACACACACACACACACACTTTTGTGCCGGCTTGCAGGAGCCCAATGGGCATTGCCACAGTGGCTCCTGCACACACACATACACACACTCCTGGGCACTGACACCCCCTCCAACAGACATGCACAGCTGGGAGGGCAGGAAGACGCTGGCACCAGGAGTTGTGTCTTAGCAGGAGCTGCCTGGGGGCTGCGGGCACTGCCTTTTTGCCTACCCTGGGGGTCACCCAAGGGCTCCCCCGCCCCCCTGGGGTCCCCAGCACTACTTCTGCCCCTACTCCCTTCTGCTCTGGAAATAGGAGTCAGGGGCCTGCAAGAGGGATGGGAAGCTTGGGCCCCCTTGCCCATTTCTGTCCCTGAGAGCTAAGCTGTGTCCCTAGCTGTATTTGTGTATGCCCATGACCAGGGCCATGTTACAAGTGTGTGTCTTGGGGGGGCATGCAAGAGGCCTGGGTGTATGTGTGTGATACCTGTGTGGGTTATTCTCCCAGGGGGGCTATCAGCTACCTGGGTATCAGGACAGTTGGTCAGTGTGCCCAAAGCCTGGGGGTATATCTGGGCAACACAATGTGTGATGGATGTGCTTGTGTGTTGTGCTGTGACAGCCATGTTGGTTTGTATCCGTGACACTTCGTATCTCTTTGTATCACAGTCCTCCCTATGTTGTTTGGCAAGTACGTCCAGGTGTTTGATGGTGTGTGTGTGTGACGATGCATCTTCCTCTTATCAGTGTCATTGTGTATGTCGGGGTATATTGCCACAATTGCCAATATGTTTTGGTGTGACTCCATATGTGTGTCTGTGTGTAGGAGTTGTGTGTCTGGAATGTGTCAGGGTGTGGTTGTGTGATTGTGTGTGTGTCAGTGTCCTCCAGGAACATGTGTCAGTCAGTGTATGTGCATCAGTGTGAATCTGTACGTGTCATCGTGCACTGGTGTGTCTTGGTGTCTATCAGTGTGTGTCTATGTTGTCGTGCGTCAGTGGGTCTCTGTGTGTCTATATGCAGCTCGTTGTTGTGTGCGTGGGCACCATCATGTGATGGTGCATGTCAGTGTGTGGGTCATGGGTGGTTTCCCAGACTTGGTGTGTGTGTTTCAGCGCATGTGTAGGGGTTGTGTGTCAGGACGTGTGTCTTGTGCTTTGTGTGCGTTGTCTGAGTGTGCTTTGTTGTCCGAGCGTGGAACGCGTGGCCATGCGTTCTGTACGTGACATGTGTGGCGGGGTCCGAGACCCGCCGCGTGTCAGCGTGTGTCTGCGTTGGAACGCGGGCCAGCACGTGTCGGGGCGGCCGCGTCGGTGTGCGCCCCCGCGCGCGCGTGTGCATGCGTTCGTGTGTGTGCGTGTGTGTGTGCATGTGTGTGCGTGTGTGCGCCGGCCGCTGCTCCCCCGCCCTGTCCGCCCCTCCCCGCGCCCCTCCTCCCGCCCGCGCCGCCCGCCCGCTCCCTCTCCCCGGAGTGCGCCGCTTCCAAACTTTGTCTAAACTTTCACTTTCACAGCGCGGCGGCTGCGGCGGCGGCGGCGGGCGAGGGTGACCGGCCGAGCGGCGGCGGCATGGAGTAGACGCGCGGCGGCGGCGGCGGCGGCGGCGGACGCGAGAGGCAGCGGCGAGCGCGGCGGCGGCGGCGGCGGCTGCGGCGGCCCCGGAGCCCGCGGGGCCTAGCCTGCGAGCGGCGAGCGCGGAGCGGCGCCGGGCCGAGCGCGGGGCCGCGGGCCGGGCGGGCGCAGCGCGGCGGAGGCCGGAGCAGCCGAGCCGGAGCCGGAGCCCGAGCGCGGCCGCCGCCTGCCGGGCCTCCCCTCGCCGCGGCCGGCCGCCGCGCTCCCGCCCGGGCGCCCAGCTATGTACTCCCCGTACTGCCTCACCCAGGTACCGGCCGCCGCCCCCGCGCGATCGGGGGAGGGGAGCGGGCGCGGGAGGCCGGCCGGTGGCGTGGGCGGGCGGAGGGGGTGCGCTGCGCCAGGGGGGAGTGAGCCCTTGGGCCACCGAGGGGTGCAAGCTGTGCGGCAGGGAGTCCGGGCACGCGTGCGGGCGTCACCATGCGCGTGCGACCCTGGTCACCGGGCGGACTCCTGGTGGGGATCCGGGGGCGGCCAGCTGCTTCGTGGCGCTGCCCCTGGAGCGCAGGCGGGAGTGCGATTGCCAGTGCGAGTGTGTGTGTGTGTGTGTGTGTGTGAGCGCTTGACTAGGGTGCGGTGGGCAGCGGAGACTCCGGCCGACCAGTGGGCGACTGTAGCATGCACCCGAGCAGTGTGGCCGCTGGCAGTGTTTTCGAGGGTGACAGAGTGGCAGGAGGGTGGTCCCGAGGGCGCAGAGGGGACACTGGGTCCCGCGGCGCTTCCTGTGACGGGCGCAGCAGTTCCCGAGGCTGGCAGTGGCCGGCGTGCGTGGCGGCGACCCTTGCGTGCGGCTGGGGTGCCCGGGGCGGGCCGAGCGGCCCGGGCGTCTCCCCAAAGTCTTTGTTCAGGCCTCGCATGGGAGCGGGGCTAAGAAAATGGCGGGGCTCCCAAATTTCGGAGGGGCAGGGGAGGGGAGAGAGGGGCGGGCGTGCTGCCAGCCGGGGCCGCGCCTCTCCGACCCTGGACGTCCTAGCCGTGGGTACCCCCCCAACAAACTTTTCTAGGCGCAAACTTTCTGGCCCCAGCGACCCAGGCTGCTGCAGAGTGGACCCAGCAGGCCTGGGGAATCCCGTCCCGCCGCCCAGAGGCGGGAGGGGCAGGAGGCAGCTGTGGACACTGCGGATCTTGCTTGGGCCACGCCGTCGGGTCAGCCGCGGGCACAACAGCGCCGACCTTGGCGCGCTGCTAGAGCGCGTCCCGCCTCGAGCGAAGTTCCCTGCGCTGCGCCGCAGCGGCGGCAAAGACCGGGAGGCTGCCTGTCCTGCCACCCCACTCTGTGTGGGCCACGGTCTGAGGCTCTTAGAGGGCACAGGAGCTGCCCAGAATCCCACAGTGGCCCTGGCAATGCTGCCTGCAGGGCCAGGCCACACAGTCTCCATAGAGGGGACACTGGGGTTTGCTCAGCCCTGCGTGCCAGCCAGGCCTGCATGCGGAGGTTCTCTAGGGCAGGCCCTAACTGTTCCCTCTGCCCAGCCTGAGCCCTGCCAGCCATGTGCCAAGTGTGCCCGCAGCTTAGAGTGGAAGTCCACATGGATGTGGCTGCTACTCAGGCTGGGGTGTGCCTGAGCATGCATGGGTGTCAAGGGGCCGGAGGGTTTGTCCAGTATGTGTCAGCTGTGGCCACACCACACTCTCGTATGCACAGGTGTGAATGTCTGTGCATATGAGTCAATCTGGAGTCTGCATGTGGCCCCTGTGGGTCAGCCGTGGGCAGGCCTGCGTGGCATGGCTGTGTGTCTGGCCCAGGGATTGGGTTTTCCTGTGGAAAGCGGCCCTGAGTATGTGTCGGCGAGGGCGCAGATGCATGTGGACATGTCGCAGTGTGCATGCAGGTGTGAGCAGGCACTATGAACACCATGGCATAGTGTGGGAGACCCCGATATCTGTGCCTCTGACTCCATGATTGTGTTGGGCCCCCACATGATGACCCTGTCCACTCAACTGTGTTTGAGCTCTGGCTGCCTTTGGGGCTAGCCTGGGCTGGCCTTCATGGCCAGTGTTTGGGGCCTAGACCCCACGCTTAAGCAGGGCCTTGCCCACCAGGCTGCCAGCCCGGCTCCCCAAGCAAGCATGCCAGACATCTGGGCCTGCTCCCCTATGGCTTGGGCGAGACAACCGCCCCTTGGATTTCACAGCACCCTGGGAGAGAAAATGCCGCCAATACACTGGAGACAAGGCTAGGAAGAGGCCAGGGTGGTCCCCAGACCCAGGGTGATGGCCGCAGGGCTTGGCTCTGTGATACCCCAAAAGGGAGTAAGGGCTCGGATCTGTGTGAGCTGCAGATCCAGGCTACGACAGCTCGAGTGTGCCAGGGTGGCTGTGGAGAGGAGTGGGCACAGTCTCGCCAGGCTGCCAGCCCTGCGCGGTGGGCAGGGAAACCCCTCGGCTCTGGGCAGGCGGCTGCTGTCAGCCGGTCAGCAGGGTCTGGCTTGCCCCTTCCCGACAGCCACATCTCTGTTTTTACAAATCTTTCTGCTTCCATAGCTTGCCCGGCTGGTTTCTGTTTTTCTGACAACCTCTTTCGTTCACTGTCTTTTTCTCTTGTCTGTTTCTCTCCGTCTCTGGCTTGTTGTTGACCCTTTTCGGTCTCTCTTTCTCCATCTCTGGGCTTCTATATCTCTCTGGTTCTGGCCCGTCTCTGTTCCCTCCTCCTCTGGCGTCTCGGACACTCTCTCTGGCCTGGCGCTCTCTCCCTCTCTCTCCCTTTTCTTTTTTTCAAACCAGAATTGGCTTCGATTTTAAAGTCAATAAATGATTGAGCAGGAACGAGCTTGGAGCAGCGGGGCCCTGGCGGGGAAAGGCACTGTGGGCGAGGGGGAAGGGTGGGGGGAAAATCTCCTTCTAGAAAAAGCATCGAAATCCAGGGCGTCCGGGGGGGGTGGTTGCTGGAGCTACTCGAGCCCATTGCAGCCACAGGCCTGAGTCCTAGGCAGAGAGAGAGGGGGAGTGGATGGATGGGACCCCCCAACAAGCAGACACATGCTAGGATGTGGACACGTGCACGCACCACTGCCAGCGCCAAGATGGGGACAAAAGGTCTTGCTCATACAGATGTCCAGACGCACGACCATTGACGGATCTATGGACCTATGGACACAGGAAACCATGGAATTTTGTTCACCCACCACAACACACACACCCTTAACATACACGCACACCTTGCGATGGGACACGCGTATCGATGTAGACTCAGAGACACCGCAGTACCTCCCAGACACATGGCTACTGACACATACATGAACACAGGAAACTGTGGACCCGTGTTCACAACCACCCCCGACACACACATAAACACACACACCCCTTGAGACAGGACATAGACATCGATTTAGGCTTATGGAGACAGCGACACCTCCCAGACTCACAGAGCCCTCAACACACACTCAGACACAGGCAGACTCAAATGTGGGTTCACCCCCACACACGCTCCAGGATGGACAGACAGATGGACACACACCTTCGTCACAGAAGAGACGTAGTGCTGTTGGTTCGTCCAGGTGTGTACATAGATACCTTCTCAACACACGCACACAAACACAGTGCACCAATGCATGTTCCCCCCTCATCGACACACAAACATGCAGACACGTGCTGACACACACAAAGACATACATGGGCACGTACGCAGATACACTCACCCTCAGGCACACACCTACCCACGCCGACCCTGACACGCAAACAGCGGGATATTCGTGTACTCTTGTTTTCGCACAGTCCCCCACCCAAACTCCTTCCAGGGCAGGAGCATGGCCAGGGCCTCTCGGATGCCTGCTCTCTCTCTGGGTCACTGTGGTCACCCCTCTGTCCCTGCGCCGGCCTGGTTGGTGCCCCCTTTTAATGGCGCATTTTCTCTCCAGCTCTGGCCCTGCCTACCTCGTGCACACTGCTGGGCTGGGGGTTGTGTGGGCATGAGCCAGGATGGGGTAGGCCACAGTTCGGGCTGGGTTGAGACTCCAGGAGATATCTTGATGCTGGGCCAAGCAGAGTTTGGAGCCCAGGGCTCTGCTGGGGGCTGGAACGTCTCGTGTAGCCTCGAGGGCTCCCAGACAGAGGCTGTGCGAGCTGAGGTCAAGGGCTAGGGTCTGCCGTGAGACAGCACCGGGTTTGAGCTGCAGCTGTGCGTCTTCTAATCCCATGACTTGCAGCACAGCGTTTTCCTGGTCTGTAAAATGGGCACCAACGGTGTCTATCTCTTGGGCCATGATTAGGCTCCGAATAATGCCTGGCACAGGGCATAGTGTGTGCTCGAGAAATGGTAGTTATTGTCATTTTGTTTGTCATCCTCTCAGACCCTCTCAACTGGAAGAAGGATGCTTCTGAGGGGTAGAAGACAGGTTCGAGCACCTCCTAACCCTAGAAATCCAAGTGGACTGCCTAAAGGAGGAGGCAAGAGAAGAGTCTGGAAGGATGTGGGCTAACTCATGGCTGGGCTTCTTTCCCTTAGGTGGGGTCCTGTGGGCCAAGCAGAGGGTAGAGAGAGATGATGGTGGGGTGGGGCGGGGCAGAGGACAGGAGGGAAGAGACAAGGTCTGCACTGTCCCGTGGGGACCGGGTGTCCTTCTTGGGGTCTCTGAGTCCTGGTACAGGAGTGCGTGTGCACACATGTATCCAAATATGAGTGGGCAGAGCCTGGAGACCGGCTGTGTGCTGATGGTGGCTTCAGGGATGTTCCCAAAGCTCTAGAGCTGCTTCTGCGTCTGCACCTGGGCATTGTCACCTGGACACACCATGGGGACAGGATGCACGTGTGGGCCGGATGGATCAAGGGGCACTGTGGGGTGGGTGCAGGGGCCAGGCGTGCAGCCGTGGTGCCGTGGCTGCTGGTGAAATCTCCTGGTGGTCAGTGTCTGACCGCCAGCCTACGCATTTAGCCACGGAGATCCTGTCCCCTGCTCGTGAAGCTCGAATTTGGGGTCTAGCTTATTCCTCCAGCTGGACCAAGGAAGGCACGGGGCCAGTCACCTGCCCTTTCCTCCAACACGGTGCTGAGGTCGGGGCTTCTGTCCATCCCCCCAGCTGGGGTGGGGGACGGAGGGAGTGTCTTCACTTTCCTGCCCGCAAAGCCCTGGATGTGGAGATGGGACACAGGGGGACGGCTGTGAGTGGCTACCCAGGTTCTCCCAGATCCTCCTGAGTGTTAATTGCCTCGTCCCGCCTCAGAGCCACCGTGTTCCTGCAGGTATCTGTGTGGCCGTGTGTCCCCTTCATATGTCTCCGAGTGTCTGTCACCGGGCACTGCCTGCATGTGACTCCAAAGATCATCGCACACTCCGTCTCTTGTGTATTAGGTGGTGAGGGTGTCGGGGAGTGTGTCACCGTGAGTGTCAGTGTGCCTGATGCAGTTTTTGTGTCATGGCGCCGTTGCGGCATGTCACTGTGCACGGCAATGCGTGTCGGTATACCTGTCGCCATCTTTGTCTCTGTGCTTTGTCTCTGGGGTGACAGTGTCCCAGCTACATGAGTCACATCTGTGGCAGTGTGTTTTTCTGGGTGTCCACGTATCACGGCAAGGAGTGTATTGGTGTGCCTCACACGTGTGTTGTGTGTCGGCCTTTCCATGTCAACCTATGTCCGTGTTTGTGTCAATGCACGTCTCCAGGTGTTGCCCTCCCCCATATCATTGTGTGTTAGGCCTGTCCCTGTCACCGTCATTGTGTGTCTCACCTCACAGGCCCCTCTCCCTGGCACCATGCGTGATACCCACTATGGCGGCTGGGGGAGTGGCTGGGCGCAGGCTGCACTGTGGCCTTGCCGGGGCCCCGCCCGTGCCCCCGGCCCGGCATGGACAGAAGCCCGTTGTGCGCGGCAAGGTGCGGGTGTGTGTGTTTGGGCCGCCCACAGGCCTCCCTCTGTCTGCCCGGCGCACATTGATCTTGGCTTCAGCCTGTGTCCGTTCTAGCCTGGCCAGCTGGGTGTCCGGCTGTCTCTGTGGGCCTGAGCCCACCATCCCTGCCGTCCCCACCGCCCCCACAGTCCAGCCTGTCCTGGGTCCCACACCCCTGAGCCACCCGCTGTCCCTCCAAGCCTCCGAGGGCGCCAATTTGGAAACTGAGGCCCCCCTTTCTCTCCCCCTTTCTCTCTCTCTTTCCTCCCTCTCTCCTCCCCTCCTCCCTCCTCCCGCTCCCTCTCTCCCTCTCTCTCTCCTCCTGCCAAACGCGTCTTGGCTCTGTCTGAATATCTCTCCTCCTCGATTTTTGGCTCCAGCTCTGGGCGCGTTCACTAAAGGAAGAAGGGCTAGCTCCCCACCCCCTACCCCCTTCCTCATCGCCTCCCCCTCCCCAGGAGCCCCTCTGAGGGCGGGAGTGGCCTCGTGCAGGGGCCTGGGCCCCTGAGCAGGCTTGGCCAGGGGGGCACAGGACTGGTGGGCGAGGGGGCAGTGTGGACAGGGCCTGGTGGCCGGAGGGGGCGGTGAGCAGGGTGACCATGCTGCCCAGCTGGGCGGGCGCGTGGGCAGGGAGGGGTCGGGGGCACAGAGCTGGGGTGTCTGGCTTCTGGTGGGGCTGGCAGGCCTCTGTGAGGCGCAGCTGTGCCCAGAACTCGGAGTTGCGTTTGCCACCACTACCGATGTGGCTGCGCCAGCCGGGGAGGGGAGGCGGGTAGCGGGCACTGCGGCGCTCTGCAGCCAATCAGAAGCCAGAGTTGCACTGGGGAGCTCTCCCCGCACTGGGCCCCACCCTGAGGGGAGCTGGGGTGGTGGCCAGCACAGGCAGGGGGCAATGCCCACCACCACCACTGAGGACCCTGCCCCCTCAGCCGGAGCCTGGTGCCAGCCTTTCTGGCACAGATCAGACAAGAACGGGAGTCTGTCTGTCCCCACCTGAATCTGCATGAGCCAGGCTGGAGGAAGGGGCAGCACAGAGGTGGACCCATACACCCCCCCGCAACCTTTTAGTCCACAGCAGGCAGGAGCTGGGGGCTAGGGCCGGGGGCCAGAACATCCAGGTGGTTCCGTCCAAATATCGGCTTTGGTTGAATCATCTGGGGGGTGGGGGGTTTATTCCGGGTCCATCTCACACAAAGTCACACACTCTCACTGGCACATTCGGGCACAAAGAATCATGCTGCCACACACTGGCACACTGCACCTCCCTCAATCAAGCAGACATAGGCGTCCCCACACAAAGAAGGCTGCCCTCACACACAGACACCTAGAGGCACTTGGCCACACCCGAACACATCAATGCGGCATTACACATGCAGAGCATAGACACATGGGACACACACAATCACACGGTCACATGCTGTGAAACACACAGCACACAGGCACTACCACCGTCAAACACATGGGAGTACGTGGAACCCACAGACACAGCGGGAAACACACGGCACACGCACTGGGTAACAATGTCAGACACCCAAAAGTCTCATGCGAGCACTGATACACCTGCACATACCACCAGACACACACGAACACACACGAGTGCACGCATAACACACTCTCAGAAACACAGACACATACGTACCCTAACCCAGTGCCACCAGTGGTGATTTTGCCCGTTGGGGAAGGTCTGGAAACATTTTTGGTTGTCACACTCGGGGGTGGGGGGTGGCCAGGGATGCTGCGCAGTATCCTACAATGCACAGGACCCCCCAGCCTGCCACAGAGAACAATCCAACCCCAAAGTCAATAGTGCCCAGCTTGGGGCTAGACACAGTAGCTCATGCCTGTAACCCAATGCTTTAGGAGGTCGAGACAGGAGGATTGTCTGAGGCCAGAAGTTAGAGACCAGCCTGGGCAACATAGCAAGACCCCGTCTCTACAAAATATTTTAAAAAATTAGCTGGGTGTGGTGGTACACCTGTAGTTCCAGCTACTCAGGAGGCTGAGGCAGGAGGATCGCCTGAACCCATGAGTTCCAGGTTGCAGTGAGCTATGATGACACCACTGCACTCCAGCCTGGGTAACAGAGTGAGACCCTGTCTCAAAAACAAATAAACTGTAGTGGAAACCCTGTCCCACATACTCAGACACACAGTAACACACACGAGTACAGCTAACCCTTGACACGTATTATACACACACACACACATCATGCTCAGACAAGAGGCCAGCTGACATGTTACACACACAGTCTCGCTCATCAGGACCCAGGCGTTGTCACATAGGCAACTCTCCCCCAGCAAACCCAGGGATAAGTGGCGTGGCATGCACACAGTCCCGTGTTACCCCACCACATGGGGACGAGAGTCACACCCACACATGCGTTCACACCTGGGCCACACCTGGCCCTGGTTGGAAATGGCACCCAAGAGATGAGACCTTCCCAGTGGCACCTCCTGTCTGCCTGCCAGCCCCGCCGGCTGTCTTTGAGTGGCAGCGACAACCACCCTAACCTCTCCGGATAGAATTGGGAGCCCCAAATCCCTGCCCTGGTTTGTAGAAGCCTAGGGTGGAGGCGAGCCTGGGATGCCACATGCCCACCCCTGCCCAGGACACCCCTAGCCTTCTGGACCCAGGGGCTGAGGGCCCCACTCTCACTGCCCTGCTGCTGGCAGCCATAGAGAGAAGGACAGTAATGAAGTTAAACTCTGAGACTCATGTCCTCTGTGGGGCTGTCTCACTAACCCTTTGGCCTTTAACTCCCCATTTCTTTCTTTCTTTTCTTTTCTTTTCTTCTTTTTTTTTCTTTGAGATAGGGTCTCACTCTTGCCCTGGCTAGAGTGCAGTGGCGTCATCACAGCTCACTGCATCCTCGAACTCCTGCGCTCAAGCAATCCTCCTGCCTCAGCCTCCTGAGTAGCTGGGACTACAGGTGTGTGCCACCATGCTCAGTTATTTTTTCTATTTTTAGTAGAGATGGGGTCTTGCTCTTGCTCAGGCTGGTCTCGAATTCCTGAGCTCAAGCGATCCTCCCGCCTCAGCCTCCCAGGGTGCTAGGATTACAGGTGTGAGCCACTGCACCAGGCCACAAACTCCCCGTTTCTGACTCTGGAGAAAGAGGAGAAAAAGAAGAAAGGCGGTCGGCAGAACAGTAGAGGGAGACTGGATCATAGCGAAATGAACGTTTGTCCTAAAAATCCTCGAGGCTAACGGGTACTGCGTGTTTGCTGTGTCATGCCCTTTGTAAAGCGCCTTCCCAGCTTGTCTCCTTGAATCCTTCGTGAAGCAGATGCTGTTATTAGGAGAGTGGGGCCTCTGGAGCCAGTGTCCTGGGATCAAATCCTAGCTCTGCCACCCAGTAGCTGTGTGACTTTGGGCAAGTCACTTAACCTCTCTGGGTCTCAATTTCTGCATCTAGCAAGCAGGACTGTGATAAGGATTTGAGGAGCTGGTTCACAGAAAGTGTTTTAAAACTGTGCTTGATGTGAAGTAAGTGCTTGATTATGTAGACAAAAAACCTAGACCCAGTGCTAGAGGGTCAAGGGCTAGGTGGAGCCTGAGCCCCTTCTCTGATCGACACCACCCTAAATCCTGCTGATGGGACAGAATTGCAGCTTGTTCTCTGGCCTTTACCAAATTTTGGAGTTGGCCTGTATACCCTAACGCCCCCACGCCCCCATTTGAAGTGTGACCCAGCTGTCAGCCCTTGAATCCTCCTTGGCACTCTGACCTTTGGATCTTCTTCTGTCCAGAGCTCAGAATAAGGATGGATGGTGGTCTCACCATCCATCCCAGTGGCCAGGCTTTGTGTCCTCACCCCAGCAGGGCTGGACGCCCTCTCCCACACCTTGCTGGGCACCCAGCCGGAGCCCACATGCTGGGGGTGCAGCCAGGGGCCTGTGCATTCCTTCGGCAAATATTTACCAAGCACCTCCTGGGTGCCAGGCCCTGTTTTAGGCCCTGGGGGCTCGGCAGGGAGCAAAACCGGCAAAGGTGCCAGCCCTGGTGGGAGGGCAGACACTGAACCTGATAAAAAAGGGAGCGTCCAGTCCCTGAGACAGTGCTAGGTGCTGTGGGGGAAAGAGCAGGCGGGGACCTTGGGAGTGCGGGGCAGCTGCCGTTCTAGCAGAGGTGGTCAGGGAGGCATCACGGGGAGGTGCTGATGTTTAGTGGTGCTCTGCTACAGCTCCGGTGCAGCCTGTGGGCCCCATACCCTCTCACAGGGGCAGTCTGGAGGTCAGGGGTGGGTGGCTTAGCATGGTCTTGCCCGCCATTTGCCCAAAACCCATGGTCCGTCGTTGTTTCAGTCTGAGCTTGTCCATTATCCATACTTGTGGATATGCCATGTGGTGCCTGCCCAAGACCTGGGGACAAGATGGCCGAGGCCTTTCCCATAGAGAAACCAGGTCTTGACGGGCACTGGGTATTCTCAACCCTGCCACTCTGAGCTGGGGGATGGGACGGGGGCAGCTGGTGGCCCAGAGTGGCACTTCCACCTGGGCCCCTAGATTTAGCTCCCCCGGGGCGGGCCCAGTTTATTTTTACCCCAGCCTGTCACCCTGGCAGTACCAGGCTGCGCCATCTTTGCAGGGTCTTGGGGACCTGCCCACAGCTTGGGGGAGACGTGGCTTTGCCTGCTGGGTCCCCCAACTCCCACCAGGCTCCAGACTCTCTCTGCCTCCAAAGCTCCTGGCTCTGGGGCTCTGGGCTGGGGGGCTGGTGGGGTCGGCACCTCAGGCTGGCAACCACTGTGCCCAGCCTGGTGGCATTTGGTTTGGCACCCTGCCTGCCCGCCACCCCCACCCTGTGCCTGGGCAGAGCCGAGCGGCTGCTGCTGCCAATCTCCATTTCGAAGCTGGGGGTGGGAGTGGAGGAGTGCTGGGTGCCTCGGGGCCCTCTGCCTGTCCCATGCCACCTGGGGCTCATCCCCCATGCCCGCGCCCTAGAAGGGTCTGGCCTGCGTGCATTTCCCACTACTGCCCCTTCCCAGCCTGGAGCTCTGCGAGGATGCCCGCCCGCCTGGCTTCCATCTTCTCCGCTGTTCCCTCCCCTCCTCCCTCTCGCCTGCGTGCCTGTGATGGCGCACCATTTTTGGCATCTCCTCCCCCTCCCCCTCCCATGGGCGCCAACCTCACTTCCAAACCCGCTGCCATCGCTGGCTCTTGGGCCTTCTCGGCCGCCTGGGGCTGGGACCTGGAAATGGGAGTTTGGGAAGGGTGGGTGCTGGGTATGTGGGCACCAGGGCCTTTCTGGGTGCTTTCGTGTCCAGGGCAGTGGGCACAAGCTCTAAGTCAGCTCACTCAACCTGCCTCTTTTCGTTTTGCCTCAAGGTTGTTAGGGCTGGACTGCAGCAAAAGTGGGGAGACCCTCCCATTTCTGACCATCCCCCGGGCCTGGGGTTGGCCTCTAGGCCACCGGGAATCCAGGGTGGGCATCTGTGCCCAAGCCCAGGCCCTGGATTGGCAAAAGCAAGGCTTTATCCATGGGGTGCCCCTAACCTTCCTCCCCTAAGTGCCCCCCACAGGGCTTCAAGACTCCTGCTTCCCTTTTCCAGACCTCGGGTGGGGGAGCCAAGCCCCACCTTGGGCACTTGTGCCCCCAGAGGGGCAAGGGACTTCGGAGGAACCGGTTTACTGCCCTCCTCCCCCACCAAGCCCGCTGCCCGCGCCTCTCTCGGCACTAAACAAAGTTTGCTAAGTAACTTCAAATGTTATTTGAGGACGGCCTGGCCTCAACCCAAGGCGGCCCTGTGGAAACTTGTTTTTCGCTGCCGAGGCTGCAAGTATCAAAGACACACTTTCGGGGGAGTTGGGTGGGGGGTGCTTCGACACCTCTCCCCTCTCTGTGGCAGGGGCTGGTCCCGAACGGACACACAGATACACAGGGCAGACACAAACAGGCCTGCGTGGATGGAAGGACACACATGTCATGCTGAGGCCTGCACACCAGAGACGGCCGCGGGACAGCCATGGAGCGTGGCATACAGAACACATATAATACACGCATACTGACATGCCAAGGAGGCGGGCAGGGGTGTCACTGTGTGCTGCCCCCCACCCCCCGCCACGAGCTGCAGGATTCTTTCAGCTGGATTCTTTTGCCATGTTGGAGAAAGCACACGACTTTGATCGTTGGGGTCCTGTATTCTCCCATCTCTAGGGGATGCTTGGATGGGTCCTTCCATGCCGGTGAGAATGCCTGGGTTGGAACTGTGGCCCGACTGCTTTTCAGCTAAGCCTGGGTTTTCTTGTCCCTCTGGCAGCGTTGCGTCCCTAAAAGTGTGCTCTGAGAATAGAGTCTGGCATACAAGTGATGCTCATAAGCGTCTGAGGGCAATTACCCTGTAAACCTGGTATGTGTCAACCCTGTCTGGAGGCCCTCACCCCAGGCAGCTCCGGGTTCTCCATGTCCTGGGAAGAGCCTGTGCTGATTTTTCTTCCTCATCCCTCTGTCCCTCTGCCTTTTCTTCTCTCTGGTTCTCTTAGTTTCTTCCTCCCTTTTTCTCCCAGGTTTTTTTTTTTTTTTGGACAGAGTCTTGCTCTGTTGCCCTGGGTAGAGTGCAGTGGCATCATCACAGCTCACTGCAACCTCAGACTCCTGGGTTCAAGTGATCCTCCTGCCTCAGCCTCCAGAGTAGCTGGGAGTACAGACACATGCCACGATGCCTGGCTAATTTTTCTATTTTTAGTAGAGACGGGGTCTTGCTCTTGCTCAGGCTGGTCTCAAACTCCTGGTCTCAAGTGATCCTCCCACCTTGGCCTCCCAAAGTGCTGGGATTACAGGCGTGAGCCACTGCACCGGGCCTCCCAGCTTTTCTTGATCTTTCCCAAACCCCTCTTCTTCCTTCTCCGATCTCCACCAGCCCTGCCCTGGCCTGGAGCTCAGGGAAAGTGTGGGAAACAGGGCAGGTGTGCATTCCTCCCTGAAGCCAGCCAGCCTATGGTCCCTCATACCCTGAGCTCCCCGATGACCTGCCTGGGGTCTCCCAAACCCCAGCAAGAAGCTGGGAGCTGGGCACTTGAGCTGACACAGTGGGTGCAGAGCAGGCTCTGTCACAGGGTCCTCTAACCTGTCACCTCTGAGGTTTGCAAACAAGTGGGGCCTCAATGCACTCACTGGAAAAACCAAGGCCCAAGGGGACACCAGAGAGCCTGTTCAGCCAGATCCCCACCGAGGTAGGTTTGCGGGGGTCCCCCCAACCCA
Source organism: Indri indri (assembly GCA_004363605.1). Lineage (NCBI taxonomy): Eukaryota > Metazoa > Chordata > Mammalia > Primates > Indriidae > Indri > Indri indri. The sequence continues at coordinate 16,054 of RJWJ010004015.1, forward strand.
GTCCCACACACTGCCTCATCTCCACTCACAGTCAACGCCCGCAACACCCCGCCACCCGCAGTCTGTCGCGCAGTGACAGCCTGTCACAAGCACCGCCGCACACCGGCACAATCTGTCGTCCACGCACAGTCTCACACACAACCTGTCACACACACGCACACACACACAGCGGCACAGTCGCACACACAGCCAGCCTCACGCGATCACACCAAGCGTCACAGCTTGTCACAGCCATAGATTCCTCACAATAAAAATAACAGCTACCGACTCCAGAGCAATTATGCCCGGGCAGCGGGTGGGTGGGGAGTAGGGGGGCGGGCATACGTGTGACCTCCTGTGACCCTCCCGATGAGAGGTGGGGATGAGTAACCTGTTTTACAGACGAGGAAACAAAGGCCGCAAGGTCAAGTGCCAAGGTCATGGGGCTAGAAGTGGAGTGGTGGGAATTACTCAGCCAGGTCCCCAGGGGCAAGTGAGACTTAAATAGGTCACTCCACCTTTTCAACCCCCTCCAGCCCACCTGAGGCTCCTCCTTCCCGCCCTTTCCCTGGGAATTCCCTTCCCATTCCCCAGATGGGGAAAACTGAAGCCCAGGCCAAGAAACAGGAAGGGGCCTGCTGGCCCTGCTGATTAAGGGTGTTCAAACCGTCTGCCCTTGGCTGGGGGAAATCAAGCCATGCCCTGCAAATGCTACTTGGCTCTAAGTGGGCCCTCGTGGGCACTACAAACCCACTGGGCAGTGCAACGGTATCCAAGGGGTGACTACATGTGTGGTGGGCACCAGGTTTGAATGTCTGCTGGGTGGGTGTCAGTGGTGGGGAGAGCTGGGGATGGGCAGCAGCCTGTGGTCCTGCAGGTGATTCAGTGTGGTTGGATGAGGCCAGGGGTCTTAGAAGGCAGAGAAGAGAAGACTTAGGACTTCAAACTTCCTGTCCCTGTCCACATGGGTAGAGTGGCCGCTGTGGGCTCCTGGGCTTCCAAAAGCACCTTGGCCCAGGCCAGGCCCCAGCGTGGGATGGGGGAGGGGGGCACCTTGCACCCCTATTCCCTGGGGCCCTCCGTGCTCCAGGCTCTTCCTCCTCTGCAGCTAGCCTCCCCTTGCTTTCCCCTTCTTTGTTCCACCCGCGCCCGCTCCTCGGGGCTTCCCCCATTGGAGTTGCCTGGGCCAAAACCAACAGGGCTCCAACGACATCCCGCCTTGGCCCCGCAGGGTGGCAGGCCCTGCCCCATGGTCCGCTCAGGGGCCAGATCCCGGCTCTGCGGAGTCCAGACGGCGGCACCGCGCGCGGGTAGCCACTCCTAGGATGCGCGCAGCAACCACCAGCGCACACCCCTGCCCTGAGGCTCCTATGGGGGACCCTGGCGCGCGTACGCCCATGTCGGACACCCCAGCAGGGCACTCAGGCGCGCACACGCACATAAGCGCGCTCCCGCACTATTGTTCTGACCTGGGTCCGGGTCTGGAGCTCATCATTGCCCCGCGTCCCGACCGGGATCCAACACACTGAAAGGTTCTATGTACTCCCAGTACTGACACCCCAACGAGACTGCCCAGCGCATAAACGCCCGCGTCCGGCACCAGGTGGGGGTCTCGAACACACTCATGTATTCCCCTGCTCTTGCTGGATGGGGATTCTGAGCGCACGTACTGCCCAGCGCCCCCACGAGAGTCCCGGGCTCCAGTGGGTCCGTGAGCCTGCTGGAGTCTTTGGTGCCCACGCACGTGCCTCCAGGCCCACGCGGGCACACACCTCCCCAGCCTGCACACGCGAGTTTCACGTAAGCCACACACCTGCCAGGCCGCCCAGGGCACCTGGCTCCAAAACCGTATTCAGGTTGTTGGGGGAGGGGGTTGGGAAAAGAGGCCTAATTCGCATGGGCCCCACCTCTCTCAGAACACCCGCCTCCCCAAATGTCCCTGGGGGCACAGGTGAGACGCCCCAGAACTGCTGCTGCCCAGTGGCGCCCCTGCATGTGCTATATTTATGTTTGAAATTTGTACCTTTATATATACTTTTTATATGTAAGAACCGCTCCCCCCTCTTCCCGCTCCACGTTTGTACTTGGATTTTACCACCCCCACTAGGCTTCGTCCCAAACCTGCAAAAACCATTCCGCCAGGCAGGGACGTGGGGCGAGGCAGCGGCAGCCCTCCCCCTTTCCACTGCGGACATCCCACGTTCTTAAAGACTAGGGACCCCCTCCCCCGAAGGAAGGGCTGGATGGACTGCATCGCCGAATCCCCGCAGCCCCCGAAACACAAGACACACAATCGCGGGGGTGGGTGCTGGCGGCGGCGGCGAGACGTTGCTTTTTGGTGTGTGTTTGCTGTTGCTGCTTAAATTAACCCTGAGTGACGGCCCGCAATTCTCCACAAAGAGGCCATTTAACGTCCCCCAACCTCGGGCAAAACCTCTACTTGTCTTGAGTCCAGCTTGGCCTTGGCCGCCGGGGCCGTGCGCTACTAGCCCTTCTGCCCTTCCCTTCAGGTGCGCCCCGGGCGTGGGCATGAGCTCCCTGCGCGCGCCGTGGACAGCAGGAGCGAGTGTGGGTGGGTTTTGGAGGGGTGGGAGATGTCTTAAAATAGAAGCGCATGGCGGCGGAGCGGAAGTAGGGGGGGTGTCCCAAGACTCCCCAGACACCCCCTGCCCAACAATAGGGCTTCAATGTCCCCACCCCGCTGAAGAATGTTAGACGGGTCTACCGCTTCACCTCTGGGTCCCCCAGGGAAGGAGCGGGTCTGTCCCCTAAATCGGCTGAATCCCCCCAAGTCCCGGTGCGCACTATGTCAAGTGCCTGTGCATACCCTAGCCCCAGGGTGGACCCCTCGACAAGTGCCCGCTGCCCCCACCCACAGGCTTCTTTCATTTTAGCCCCCCGGGGGTTCTCTTAGCACGTGGCATTTCCAGAGCGGCCGCAACTGGCTCGAGGCTGCTGGGGGGAGGGGGCACCTGTGGGTGGGTGGGGAGGCCTCCGGCGGCCCGGGCGGGAGGAAGGCCGTGTGCTTTCCGCGCCACGTTAAATGGGTGCTGACCATCGCGTCACTTGCACAGCGCTCCGCGGGCTGGGAGGGGAGGACAGCATACCTCACGGAAGTTCGCTCAGAAGTCCCGGACCCTGGAGCGCTAGGGGTCCTCTGGGCCACGAGCGGGACGTGCGCAATGCCCGGCGTGCCTTGCGCGCGTGCGCGGGGACTAAAAGGCGGGAAAGCGTGCTTCGAGGCCCAGGATGTGGAAAGCGCCTGTGGCCCGCGTCGGGGTGGCTCCGACCGGAACTGCGCTGTGTGTTGAATGGGGAATGGGAACCATGGACAGGTGAGAGGAAACTGGGAGCCTAGGTGAGGCCTTCGACCCTTTGTGCCACCAGAGGTCCCAGAATAATCCCTCTTGGCCACAGTAGGCCCTCTTGTGCGTGGGGGTCCCTGGGGCGTCCTTGTGGCCCTGCATCGCGCAGGCGCGGCTCCATCCTGACAGGGCGCGGCCTAACCCCTCACAGTGGCCCCCCTAAAAGTGACCCCGTGCTGGGTTCGCATTCTGGGCCGCTCCCATTTGGAGCTTCAAAGGCTACCACCAGAAGGAGCACAGATGTGGGCATTTTTGCCTCAAGGCTGGTCCGGTTCCGGGAGCGCGCGCGAAGTGGGGCTCAGGAACACCTTTGCCTCAGTTTCCCTTCTCCTGCACCCGTCCTAACATCCGACAGGGGATAATGCGCCCCAGGGCTTTGAATATGAGCGCGATGTTGATGATTGCGGTTGTTCTTTGGCTGTTTGGGAGAGTTTGGAGTTTAACTTTGGCAGCTTTTGGGGCGTCACTTCGGAGAGGGCCTCTTCTCCGCACCGCCACCTCTAGACCCCAGGCTTCCGAGGAGCCTCCGTATCTATCCCCAAGCCGCCTCTTTCTGGGGAGTAGGGACAGGGAAATCTACCAGGGGAGATTTTTTGTTTGTTTCCAGGGTTGGCCGAGTTTGGGGGCGTTTGGCCTCCACCGAGCAAGGGGAAGAAATGTGACTAAGTGTTAGAAAATGCGTTTTCTCTTTCCCTCTCTTCTGCCTTTAGGCCGCAAGAGTTGCGCAGCCTCTAAAAATCTTTTTAAAAATTTCCCCCAGGTCCCTTAGATCAACACGGCTTTCGCTCTCGAGGCTGACGTTTTTGAATTTGGGGCGTTAAGGCTTCCCCACCCATTGCTACCAGCCCTTTTGCAGCACTTCCTTGTCTGGCTGCGGGAGAGGATGGAAAAGTGGGAAGGAAAAAAAGTGTGCCCCAAGCAAGCAGGCCGATTTAACCTGTTGGGGGAGGAAGCTGGTGTCAGGCTGAAGTCCTCCAAGCCACCCCCGGAACCAGAGCAGCCCCCGGGCACTCTGAAAAAGCGCCCAGGGGCCCTCCCGTTCCTCGGAAGCAGGTCATAAACCCGACTTCTCACCACCTGAATTACTTAAATGCGCTCTGATGGTGTTAGGCCCTTTCCCTTTTCCACGTGCACATGACTCAGCCCGCCCGAGCTGCCGCCCAGGGGAAATGACCCCGGGGCGGCAGCTTGACCCTGAGCTCTGCACCCTGGACCCAGAGGCGGCCTATTCCTGCATCGCTCCCCTCCCCAAGCTCCCAGACGGCACTTATCTCCTTTTTCTCCCCTATTCTTCGGGCCTTTTCCTTCTTTTCTAAAAATATTTTTTTTTAATTTAAAGGAGTTTTATCGCTTTTTTTTAAAGCGTGTGAGACAGTGGCTGAACTGTAGAAACAGGCTGTTAAAAAAAGGAAAGAAAAATACGTGCCCGTGACGCTCCGTGGAGCTAGCTAGCCTTGCCTGTCCTGAGCCTAAGCTTGCAGTCGCCGATTCGCTAGTAGACCCCGGCATGGGGCATCTGGGATCTCCGCTGCAGAAAAGGCGCTATAGAAATGTGAGGAATTATTATGATTTTAATAAAATTGTCTCACTTAGGAGCGCGCTTCTGCCCTGCCTCTGTCGTCGGAGCCCGGGTTTGCCACGCCAAAGTCTGTAATCAGAGAAAAATACCAGCTTTGTTGAGGGTTAGAATATATCATTGGCTAATGTGTGTGGTTTTTTTTTTTTTTTAAATAATGCTAAGCACTGAAATAATTAAAGAGCGAGAAATAACTCTCTCTTCTTTCCTCTCCATTCGGCATTGTCTTGTTTAAGGGCGGAAAGCTCGCTTTCGGCAGAGCTGGTTAGTTTTAATGTGGGCTTTTTTTCTCACCCGCCTTTCCCTCCGCTCCGGTCTGATTCGCAAATCCCCAAACTGGCACAAGCCGGGAAACTTGCGGCTGGCCGGCCGTTCTTCTTCCCGAGTTGGAGACAACCCTCTCCTCTTCCCTCCCCCGCCTCTGGGCCCTGACCCACTGCCTAGTTTGCGCTAGAGACGTTTAAAAAAGAAAGAAAAGAAGAAAGAAGCCGGGCTCTGGTACCCCGATGCCAGCCGAGGGCGCGTTTCCCTGGCGGCCGGCTGGTGGGAGAGTCAAACCCGGGTGCAGGGAAGCCGCTTCACCGCTTACTCTGGCATCCTTCCTCCCACAAAAAAGGATCAAGTAATTCTAAAGATCGCCTGCTCAGAGGGCTCGGATCCCTTCTCATATTTTAAATTAAGCTGAACAGTTCTTTCTTCCCAGCTCCATATGCAATAGGAAAAGAAAATTCGGTCCTGGAGAGCCTGCCGTGGCAGCCCCAAGCCCTTGGTAGGGGAGAGAGCTGCCCACTGGGCTGGGGCTGGCATCCAGTGCCAGGGCAGTGCCTGTGCCACTGCCCACAGGGCCTGGGTTTGGGGAGGAAGAGCAGGGTCCAGGGCCAGTGGCTGGGGATGGCCTGGAAAGATGCAGGACTTGGGAAAGGGGCTCAGGCTGCAGAGGTTTGCTCGGGCTGGTGGCAGGTGAAGTGGCCGTCCCCACCACGGGCTTTCCCCCAGGTGTGGCTGCATCACTGGGATGGAAAAGTGGCTTCTGAACGCCAGGGAAGACTCAGCTCCCAGTGAAAAAGGAAAGGGAAAAGTGGCAAAGAATGAGGGCAGGGGCTTGTGCCCACAGGCGGCAGTGGCTGTGCAGTGCCTTTGAATTGCAGATGGAGTTATTTATTTCCTTCAGGTGTTTTTAATTAAATGCATTTCTCTTTTATTTTCTTTTTTATTTGGTGCTTAGACTTTTCAGCGATCCCTTGCATTCGTCTTTTTACATAAGCAGAAACTTTTTTCCCCCCTCCTTGGAGAGATATTGTGGGAGGTATTTTGCCTTCAGTGCTTTCTCTTTCCTGCTTTTTTTAAAATTTAATTTTAAAATTATAAAGTAAATTTAGTGCTAGTGAAAGTGAAGGGGGAACCAGCTGGGGCTGGAGCCAGGGAAGGGGTAGACAGAGGCAGGGTTCTCCCTCCTTTCCCCGCAGCGGCAGTCCCAGCCCCGCCCCAGGACCCCAGGCCCAGGCTGCAGCTGCCCGCTCACTCTCTCTGCTCCCCTCTCTCAATGCCATCCCCTACCCCTCACCTCCCCGCAGGGCTCTTGTGGACAGGGATGGGGACAGCCTGCTCTGATGGGTGCCGGTTCTCCCTTCAGGAACCCCTGGCTCTGCAGAGTCACTTTCCCTCATGACCTGCATACTAAGCCCCCCCCCCCCAGTCCCTGCCAGGCAGGCAGGGCAAGAGGAGGGGCCCCTGCTCCCCTTAGTCACTAAGGCTGTTTGGCTTTCAGCTCGGTGGGTCCTGTTTGTCTCCCATCCATGCCCTGCGAGTCTGCTAAACCTGCTGCACAGTTGGTTGCCCTGTTGATGGGATCAGAGTTGGGCAGGCACAGAGAGAGAGAAGAGAGAGAGACACACACGCACACACACCCACAGAGATACACAGAAACCCTCTGTAGCAGTGAGGATGAGTGGGGCTTCTATTTGCCACACATTTTTGTGGTCACATGAATAGTACCCTCTGGTCTATAACACGTGTATGCGTATAGGTGTTCGCATTTGATGCTACTGATGTGAGCCATATCAATTATGAGAACTCCATAGTTTAAAATTTTAAGGCCTGTTCAGTGGTGCTGAAAATGTTTATTTCTTAATCTGGGTGGAGTGAGATGGGTGTGTTCACTTTGTGAAAATGTATCGAGCAGCACACTTACAATGTGTGCACTCTTCTTTTTACACATGCCTGGTTTCAGTTAAAAAGTTTATTTAAAAAAAAAAAGGAGGCCCAGCCTCAAAGGTAAAGAAGAGGCCATGCATTACAGAGTAGTGATAAAAGTTTAAATGAAAGTGTCCTCCAGCCTGCTTTGCTCAGTCTTTCCCCGCTAGGAATGGTGGGAGGGCTTGTAAAAATTAGTGGGCTGATAAAAAAGATTACAGACTGGTAGTCCGTGAGGCATCCTGACCCGTCTAGTACACATGTGAAGTGCCCGGAAACTACCTGGAGACTCAGGCATAGATGTAGGATTTTTAACATCACAGGACCAAAGGATAAGACATGGTAAGGAGTAAGTTACTTGCCAATTAACATTTTTCTGTCAACATCTGGAAAGCAAAATTGCAGCTGTTTTCCCTGTCCCCCCCCATTGCCACCTCTTCTTTTTTTTTTCTGCACACTTACATTTTTTGTATGCCTGCCATCCATACTTCAGTTTTCTGCACTGATGAAACCTTTCCTCTGCTCTGTTCAAATTGGGTTGTTGGGTTTGGGCTTTTTTTTTTTTAAATGTATCTTACAGTCTGACAGTATAGTTTTTGGAGCGATTTATTTGAACAGGCCCAGGAGCCATTGATAATCCCTCCCTTTTCTTCCCCCCTCTCTGTCTTCCCAGAACAGCTCAGGCCAGGAGCTCGGGGGAGGACTCTGGGCTGCCTCTGCCAGCTCAGTCCTTTCGCCTCTGCTCCTCCGGGCAGGTACTGACAGCTTCGCCCTGCACGGCCCTTCTGCGGTGTTTTTGTTTTCTCTTCGCCCCCCAAAAATATTTGAACCAAAAAGCCTCTCTTTTTTTTCCTCCACCCACAGCAAACTGAAAGGGCTAGTGAACCGTGATTCAACAGAGCGAGGGCGCCTCTTTTCTTCCTTAGCATTAATTAACTCAAGTTCGTTAGGACGTTGGGTCTGTCGCCCACAGTTTTCTCTTGTGTATGCTGAATCGGGTCATGGAGGGAGACTTCCCGTGCAAACAGTTTGTGTTGGAGCTGGAGGACGCAGAGGGGGAGAGAGGGTGAGAAAGAAAGGGAGCCGGGGAGGGATGGAGCATGGCTGGCCGAGGGGTGGGCACAGTCCGAGCTCCTCCAGGCACCCCGTGCCAGCCTCTGCAGAGGCCAGACAGCGGGGAAATGAGGATTCTTGGGTTTCCTTGGCAATGATCCTGATAATAAAATAGTTGGAAGAGCAAAACATTTTGAGAGATTGAAAAATGACCTCCTTCCAACTCCTAAAATTGTACATTTGGGGGCTCCAGGCACTGCCTGTTGCTGCAGCAACTGCAAGGAAGAGGCTCCCTCCTGGCCAGGAGTGCAGGCCAGGCTTGGGGCAGGGGGCTAGGAGAAACCTTTCCTCTTCTGTTTTCATCTCTGTCTCCAATTTCAGGGGAAACAGAACTGGCGAGATGAGGGGGATGTCTGGATGATCCTGATGGAGCTCTTGCAGAAGGGCTGGGAAGGTCACAGGCTTTTGGGTTTTGTCACTTTTCTATCTCCTGAGCCCCCCCAAGAGGGGATTTGCTGGAGGAGGGGAGGTAGGGTTTGTTTTCACCATTTTGCTGTTTACTCTGGCGTTGTCTCTTGCCCTCCAGATATTTTCACTGTGTGCTGGGCAGACCTTATCTTCACCAGGCTGGTCTCTCCTTCACTTGCCTTTTGTCAGTTTTTTGCCTCTTCTTTAGAGAAAGTTGTGACGCTGGCCTGTGGGGTGGTTCTTCCCTCTTCCTGGTCCTTTGGCCACTGTGGAGTGACACTTTCCAGCTGAGGCTCACTTTCCAGTGAGGCTCCACACTGCCTTTGTCCCCCAGAGTCCTCAGTGGTCATCCGTCCTGTACATTTAGAGGGTCCCATCCCATGCAGCCTGCAGGCGGGAGGAGAGGGCTTTGGCCTTCCCAGCTTTTTTTTACTTCTGTTTGGTGACACAAGGAACTTTCGAGCTAAATAATGAATTAAAGACTAGGGTTTTTGTTTCCCATTCCCCGTAGAGGATGAGCTGAAAGTAAACAATTTCCAGTTGCCCTAGAGAGAATAGATTGTCTTCCCCAATATCCCCATTCCTAGCCTATTTTGTTCGGTGCCAAGAGGGTGAGGGAGATGTGCCTGGAGCAGGGGAGCGTTTGGAGCCAGAACGAGGCTGCCTGTTGGCCCGATCCCAGGCCACCGCTCCTGGTTTGTAGTCAGGAGAAAAGGAAAGGAAGGGGGGTACGGTTTAGAGGGGAGAAGTGTGCGGCCTGGCTGTGAGGCAGACCCTGTCCTAGTCCAGCACCAGGGCGTGGGGCGGATCCATTCAGCCAGCGTGAGGACCCTGGAAAGACACTGCTAGGAAGCACGACCGCCTTTCCCGAGTGGAGGAAAACAGGCCCAAGTCAGCCAAAAACCCGCTTTGTCCAAATTATCCGAGCTTCCTCGCAAAGTGCATTTTCCGGTTTCCATTCTTGGCGTTTCGAGGCTCTTGGACGATTTTGCTCTGGCTGAACAGCCCCTTCCCACTGGCCCTCCAGAGCGGTGAGGCCCTACCCTCCTCTAGGATAAGCAGCAGGGCTCCTTCCCTGCTCTGCCGGCTGCTGCTGCCCAGGCTGCCCCGTCCTGTCTGCAGTTCTCTTCCCGTCTCTGCCCACGGGTCTGGCCACTGCTTTTTTGTGGCCTTCCATGAAGCAGAGATCTGTGGGACACGACGGGAGATCTTGGGGATATGAAGTCAGCTTCTTTCGGTTCAGACCAAGGGTGAATTATAAAATGCCAGCAATTGGGCAAACTAATTGGGGCTCTATTTGTGGCCTTTTAATATCCTGCATCCTTTCTCACCCAGACCGTAGATATCAAGCAGGAAAATGATTACTGGAATATCAGGTAATTTCTATAAAGTTTTGTCCATTAGTCGCACTGACTGTGTATAGTTATCCAAATCAGCATGGGCCTATGTGTCTAGGATGTGAAAGAATAAATCTGGGCCTTCAAGCCAGCAGGATAGGGACAAATAAGATGTTTTGTTTTTTTTTTAAGATAAAGATACCTCCTGACAGTGTCCCTGTCTTAAAAGATACAACTTCTTGTGTTTCTAGATGTTTCACCATTGGTAGGTGCTGGCTGGTAGCAAAACCTATTATCAGGCTGGGAAGATTATTGTGTTTCGTTGAAGAATTTTTAATGCCGTATACATGAATGAGGTGCCGTACATGTTTTCTTATTTTTCCTCAAATAATCCACAAGGCCTCAGTGGACTGGACTGTGTCGTGTAGAGTTTTTGCAAAGCACGCATTTCACCGTCTCTCATGGAAGCGGGCATTTTCCTTAGCTAGTTTTTCTTTTTCGGCCTCCGTCTCGGGCCGTTTCTGTCTTTTATCCTTGCTTATTTTTCCTTCTCTGCTCTGTCCTCTTCCCCTCCATTGTTGTCCTTCCCTGTCTTTGCAGTTTTGGGCCCAGCTTGGTGCTCCCTCTCCAGGTCTGGCTGTTTTTTCTCTTTTCCTTTCAGTATTTCCTTTCTCTCTATTTCTCCTTCTCTGTGGCCTGCTCAGTCTTTCTCTTCTGGGGGGACATTTTTCCCAGTGACGGCTGAAACCGGCATGGGTATTTATTTTAGAAATGTTTCAGTGAAAACTGTTGCTGTTTTTACCAAATTCTATATATTCAGCAATGTAAGAGAGAGGTCTTTCTTCCACAAAGGCAGCAAATTCCTTTCCAGCAACCAAAACCCAAGTGAATTTTAAAAGTCTCATTTCTGTCTTCTTAATTTTATTCTCAAATGGGGAAAATTCCTTATCCCAAAATTTTTCCTGCCTCTGCCTCTCTTTTATTTTTCTCCCCGTTGTCTTTAATTTTGTTTTTTTTCTTTGTTTTGTTTTATTTTTTTTGCTCACTCTGACCAGCATCACTGACTTCCTTTTTTCCTCGGTTCTTTTTTCTCTCATTACCTTTCCCCCTTTCCCTTTTCCTCCTCCCCTCTCCTGCATGCCCCCTCGCTCCCTCCATTGCCTGAACCCTTGCACTTGCCAGTGACTCAGACCTGGAGAAGCCTTGAATCATCTGAGGGATTTTTGTATTGGCTCTGGTCCTCAGTGCAGGGTGCAGGGCGGTCTGATCTCCCACCCCCCCCCCCAGGGGTTGGAGGGGAGCCGGGGGGAAGGAGGCTGGGCTGGGGACAGGTAATCTTACCAACAGGAGCCTCAACTCTCTTAACAAAAGGGGGACAGTCTCCTTTTGTCTGGGGCTCTTGAGGGGCGTGTCTGGGCCTCCACCAGTGGCATGTGGGAGTGGGGGGCAGGAGGGGGTGTGCTGAAATGTTTCTAATGGAACCTGAGCAATTCTTCTCTGTGTTCACCCACTGGGGGGAGAGACAGAGAGAGATACAGAGACACCGAGGCCTTCCCCTTTCCTTCCCAAGCATTCCGAATACCCTGACCGCCCTTCCAGCACAGCCTCCCTGCTGGGAGCCAGCAGCCCCTGCAGGGAATGGGGTGAAAGGAAAGTAAAGTGTTGCCTGAGAATCCTCTGCCCGCCTTCAAGGTTATGGCCACAGGCAAGAGAAGGACAATTGACCATTGTTCTCCTTCTAGTTTCTCCCCTGGGAAGGGCCTACTGCTTCTCCTTCTCCTTAGGAGACCCTTGAGGGGGCACTTCGGGCTCTGCGTGGGTCCCCAAGGCTTCACTCCTCTCTTGTCCCTCCTTTGCCACTTCTCTGTCAAATCTCTCTGCCACTGTATGGACCTTTGACCACCCTCCCTCCAGGAGTGAATCAGGAATCTCAGCCTGTCTCCCTAACTTCTGTGAGGATCTTTGCATCTCATCTCCTGGCTGTGGGACCGCTGCTCCCCCACCCCCATCCCTGGCCCGGTTGTACCACCAGATTCAGATTCAGCCCATGCCCATCTCTTCACCGGCAATGTGGTCTGTGAAATGGAAAATGCCAGGACTCTCCAGGAAGCTCACGTTGGCCATTTTTTGTTCAGTGTCTAATATTTAGTATAAATCAGAATTACCAGAAAAACATCCCTGTGCCAATTATAAACTCACTTGTAGTTTTTATGGCCTCATCTTGACTTTAGAAAGGTTGTTTCCTCAAGGTGGAGAGGCTGGGTTTGGTACCTTATGTCACTAACATCTTTGGCTGATTGGACTGAAGCTGGTTATTAACATGATGTGAATTATTGAACAACCACCCTAAGAGGCCTGTCCCTGGTGGCACCTGCCTGCTGCACTCTCACCTATAACTGTTTCTCTTGGGGGTCAACCTTGAGCTCGCTTCACTTGAAATAGACCATTCAGGACACAGACCAGGGTCCCAGGTGTTGGGCGCCCCCTCTCCCCTTGTCAGGGTTCAGTGCCAGCCCAGGGCTGGATATTTTGCTTTGGCACACCCCAGGCGCTCTTCCGGGAACCTTTCTGCGGAATATAAAGGCCACATAAAGGCCATGGAGCACAGGGTGTCAGTTGGGGAAGAAAGGGCTCCAATGAGCGGTGACCTTCCCCACTTCTTGACAGCGGAGGGCTGAGTCTTGCCTGGGGAGAGGGCGGCTGTAGTGATGGGGTTCCCAGCAGAATCAGATCACTCTCTCCCTGTCTGTGTCCTCATCCTTCCTCCTCTGCTTTTCCTTTCATTTCATATCCCTTTCCTTACTGCTTTTGGGAGGCTTAAAGCATGGCTACTCCATACCCCTAACTGGAGAGACCCCCTGCAGCGGTGGGGCTCCCTCTCCCCAGTGCTCAGCCTCCCTGCCTGCTAGGACGCCTGGTGGGTCTCTCCTTTTCTGTGACTTGGTTTCCTTGAGGTGCCCACTCTTCCTGATAGGGCCCTTTGCTTTGTGTCTTGTGTCTTTTCTTATCTCTCTCCCTTTCATTTGAGTTTCTCATTCTATGCTTTTGTACCTTGTGCTTATAGGGTTTGGGCCCTTTAGTCTGCATTGATTTGGGGACAAGTAAGAAAAGTAATCTTAGATCAACCGAAGAGGGCAGATCTGGAGAAAATGAAGAATTAAACGTCTGGGTGGTGGCAGTGGGCACTGATCAGACTCAGGGCCTCTGTTCAGAGGTAGTGTCCATCTTTCCACCTTTGTCACTTCTCCCTGGGGCTGGCTGTTGTGTTTGTGGCTGCTTGTAGAGCTTGTCAGCGGAGTGCTGTGACAGGAGGCTATTTTAATAAACTGTTGCAGTTTCTCAAGCCGAGCTGCGTTGCGTTGGCATCCCTCGTCACCGCTAATGGAGCGTGCGTGGCTGGGTGTGGGCCGAGGAAGGCGGCTGAGCTCTGAGCTCGCTGGGGGTTGGGGGAGAAGGGGAGGAGGCACGGGGTGCTAGGGGGCCTGCCTCGTCTGGGTGTGCTCCTGCAGCAGCTAGACGTGGGGACCTGTGGGGTGGCTACACCCTGGGCAGCGGGTCCTTGCCCTGGAAGTGCTGCTGGCATGGACACTTTCCGAGAGCTCTCTTTCTTCCTATTTCTATTCATAGCACTGCAGGCAGGCTCCTGTGTATGGCTGGGGAGGAAAACTTCCACTCACCTCTGTGTGCTCCATAAATAATAATAATAATAATAAAAAGAAATAGAACCAGAAAAAGAGAGAGTGTGCAGGCCCCAGAGAAAGACTGAAACCAAAACAGAGAGAGAAGGCACAGCTGCTTCCCCAAGGCCTTCTGGGGCTCCCCCCCGCCCGCCGCGCCAGCCCGCGGACTCAGGCCTTTATTTATTTATTTTTCTGGTTAAAAAAAAAAAAATTCCGTGTCTTCCTCAATCCCAGTCCCTCCCGCCCCACCGCCCCACCCCACCCCCAAATTTGCTGGGTGGCTGCTGCCAAATGGACCCGAGTGGGAGCCTGGAATGAAAAATTCATAACTGCTGGACTTTGCTTGTTCATTAGACGTGAACTTGTCGATTGGGCAAATTGTTTTTGGTCTCCAACTGCCGGGGGCTCTCCCCACCCTCCCGGCTCGCCCGGTTCCCTCCTCCCCTTGGATGCAGCCATTGGCTGCTCGTGGATGTCTCTTTGCCAAATAGGTGGATCCTTCTCTCTCTCCCTCTCTCTCTCTCTTTCTCTCTCTCTCTCTTCTCTCTCTTCCCCCCGCTTTTTACTGGCTTGGCACAAGCAAATGGATGGGGATTGAGCATGAAAGGAGAGAGAACGAGGGAGTTGAGAGGAGAAAAGGAGCAAAAAAAACCCCCAAAACCCAACCAGCGTGCGCGCGCACACACACACACACACACACACACACACACACACACACACACGGCCCCATCCCATCCGCGTCCCCCTCGATCCTCGATCTCTCCCTTCCCCCTTTCTTCCTTCCCTCCCTCCCTCACTCCCTCTCTCTCTTTTGCTCGCGTCTGCCAGCAACGGTCTGCAGCCGGTCAGAACTCGTCCTCTTCCCCGGGAATCTGCGAGCTCCCCCTTTCCCTCCGATCAGGCGGAGGGAGGCAGCTTGAAGTTTACACCCCTGTGCCGCTGCCAAAGCCGAAAGCCTTTTTCTTCAACTGCCGCGTTTTCCCCTCCTGGTTTTTGTTTTTGTTTTTGTTTTTGTTTTGCACGGGGGTGGAGTGGGGTGCGTTGCTGTGTGTGTGTGAGGGAGATGGTGGAAGGCTGGTTTTAATTTTTAAATTTTGCATTTTTTTTTTTTTTAACGGGGAGAGGATGCACAGGGGGAGAAATTGAAAAAAATTTTTTTTGTTGGCTTTTGTTTACCTGGCGTGTGTGGCAACCAGCTCTCTCCTCCTCTCTGCTTGCTATCCCTGACCTTTCTTTCTTTTTGCTCCTTTTCAAAAAAAAATATTAATTTCCCCCTTCTGTGCAATGGAGCATGGGGGGGGAGGGGGAAGGGTTTGAGAATCCACCCAAGCCCGGCCCCTATTCCCCAGAACACCAATAATAACCCCCTTTAAAACATTTACCTTCCTCCCCTGCTCCTCCCCCTCCCCCCCCCCCCCACCCCCCCCCAACCCACAACTCTGTTGAGTCCAGAATCTCAGAATCGGGCGTTGGGCTTTGCCGGGTGCTTCAGATCAATGGTAATTATTTAATTTTTTCCAGTTTTATTTTTGTAAACAGAAATCAATTATTATTTAAACTTCAAACAAGCAAACAAGCAAAAAAAAAAAACCAAACAAACAAAACCGAGAGAGCCCAGCCCTCTGTCACCTGACTGAGTGGAAAAGAGGGTGAAGGGGTCGTGGGAGGCTGGGGAAGGGGTCGCAAGAAGACCCATGTAGCTTTTAACCCTAATGTGGCCGAGACAACCACCTTATTTGTGCTAACAAGAAGTGTTTTGTTCCTTATTACTGTGATTAACATTAGTATCGGTGTGGATAACAAAGCTGAAATCACATATTTGGGATGTAGATCTGATTAAAAAATGCTGGGGTGAATGTTCCAACTGGATCAGGAGAAAAGAAAATGAAAACAGCTTGGGGAGAGGGAAGCCAGATCCGTTTTCCTCACTCGCTTGCTCCGTGGATGTCATTTTCTCTTTTTTCGGGGGTGGCCGGAAAATCGACCGGTGTCAGGAATGAGAGGCGGCCCCGCACGCCCCCGCCCGTGCGTCCCCGGGCGCCTGTGCAGACGGACACCGCGCCGGGGCGAGCGGACAGGAGTTCACGGCTGCGATAGAACATGGAGATGTCATGGGCGCGACAGAGCCTGGCGGGGATACCAGCAGCGTGTGTGTGTGGACGGCAACGTTGTCTGTGCGCGCGTGTGTGTGAGTGAGTGCGGGAGAGAGAGAGAGAGAGAGAGAATAGGTGTGTGCACAGGCTCCCGGTGCCTCTGTCTGGCTGCTGAGGCTGAGATGGGAGCAAGTGGCTGGCGAAGCTGGTGGTGGCTTCAAACCACACTTTTGTAGAACAATCGCAAGAGAAAAATTGTTAGGGGAGGAGGGAGGAGGAGGAGAAGGCGGTTTTCCTTGCACCCCCCCTTCTAACACTGTTTTTCTCCTTCTCTCTTTCCCCCTCATCCCGTCTTCCCCTCCTCCCGTCCTCCCTCGCCCCGCATGCTCCCGGCTTGCCGCCTGCAGGATGAGTTCCACCCGTTCATCGAGGCGCTGCTGCCTCACGTCCGCGCCTTCTCCTACACCTGGTTCAACCTGCAGGCGCGGAAGCGCAAGTACTTCAAGAAGCACGAGAAGCGGATGTCGAAGGACGAGGAGCGGGCGGTGAAGGACGAGCTGCTGGGCGAGAAGCCCGAGATCAAGCAGAAGTGGGCATCCCGGCTGCTGGCCAAGCTGCGCAAAGACATCCGGCCCGAGTTCCGCGAGGACTTTGTGCTGACCATCACGGGCAAGAAGCCCCCCTGCTGCGTGCTCTCGAACCCCGACCAGAAGGGCAAGATCCGGCGGATTGACTGCCTGCGCCAGGCTGACAAGGTGTGGCGGCTGGACCTGGTCATGGTGATTTTGTTTAAGGGGATCCCCCTGGAAAGTACTGATGGGGAGCGGCTCTACAAGTCGCCTCAGTGCTCGAACCCCGGCCTGTGCGTCCAGCCACATCACATTGGAGTCACAATCAAAGAACTGGATCTTTATCTGGCTTACTTTGTCCACACTCCGGGTAGGTTGCTATCAACCTTTTTTCCCCCATTTCATTTTACTTGCTGGCGTTTGTTCTGTTTATTGTTCCTCTTATTTCCAAACAATAACACACCGCAGGCCTAACTGGTACGCCCGTCCTGCCAGGGCCTGCACCACGTTCCATGTGTCCTTTTCCTTTTCCCCTCTCTCTGCTTCCTCCCACCTCCTCCGTTCTTCCCCCTCTGCTCCCTGGTGGTGTTACTGACTTTGTGCCTCTCCACCCTTTGAGGACTCATCGGGTCAGAAAGATGCTGCAAGTCTTAGGACCATGGTCAGGATGCCCCCGGAATTATCCATGATGGTGAGAGTTTAAGATGAAAAACAACCACCACAATCAGTCGGTTGCTCTTATTAAAATGAGTCAGAAGAAGTATTGGGGAGCAGGTGCTAGCTTTCCTGCAGCTTCGCTTCAAGTCCCAGGAAAAGCTGGATTTGGCACAAGCGGGGTGGGCAGCAGTTCGGTGGAGAGAGGGGGCATGCGAAAGCCCTGGATATGAGACCGAATGACTAGAAGAGAGGAAAGAAGGCTCCGTGGGCAGATCCTGGGGCCTAGATGCCCAGGCGGGAGCTGTTTTGGCTGGGATTTGGCTGTCAGGGGGTATGAAAGTAATTTGATTTCATAGAGAGTGAAAACTAGCAGGAGGTTCCTCGAGCTCTTCGCCTTCACCTTGTTTCGGCTGAAGTGGCGAGGCCCCAGGCTGCCTGCCCGCAGCCCTGGCACCTCTGCTGGGGGTGGGCAGAGAGGCTTTCCCAGGGCTCAGGCACGCAGGGAGCAGTGTTGCTGTGGAAGAGGTCTTAAACAAACAAGCAAGCAAACAACAACAACCAGAAAAACTGTAAAATCTCCTTTTCCTTTTGTGTTCCAAGCAATTCTGGTTTTCTTCTTCACTTTTCCAGTCTTACCCTGCATTTTGGGTCAGAGTGGTTTAGTTCTCCTCCCCTGGTCCTTTTTTTCTTTTCTTTTCTTTTTTGTTTTTCCCTTACCCTTTCCCTTTTTATAATTTCTTTCCGCTTTTGTTTTCTTACAAATTGAAACAGAGATGGCTGGTTAATTTTTAGCCTCCACTCAGCTACGCCCAATTTACTGCCGCCTTTGAAACCTAAACGGGCGGCACTCTGTGATTAAGCAAGGCAGAAGTGTGTTTACATTATGCCTAACCAACTTGTAATGAGAGGGCTACCAAACCTTTCTCTCTGTGTGTGTGTGTGTGTGTGTGTGTGTGTGTGTGTGTGTGTTTTCCTTTCCACCATTCCAGTATTTTTTTTTCCCCTTCATTTCCCTTCTTCCTCTCTTTATGCGAATGTGAGAGAATGTGGCTTGACTTCAACTCTAGCGAAGGTTCTTTCCCCGCAAGTGTGTATCTCTGTGTCTTCCTTCCTGTTCATTCACAAAGAAGAAAAGCAACTCAGAACTGCTGTGGTCACCCCCTTGCCTGCTTGGGAAGTTGGGAGGAATGATATCACTGGATCCCGAAATAAAATTTGGGGTGGGGGCGCTTCCAGCACTGCATCAGGAACATAACCTCAGTGAGCACTGAGAGTTTATATGTTGGGGAACTGTGGGGAGGAGGTGGTGGTATTTGGGGTCTCTCTTCTTGCTAGTTCTCTCTTGTTCTGAGAGGTGGCTTTGGCAACTGGTTGGAGGCCGTAGATACTGCTCCCCCACTCCCACCACACCCTACTACCTCTATGGATCTTTCTAGGCCTGCACCCAGCCCTGTGTGACTATCACAACCCCTCTTGTGGAGGGGCGAGCCGCCAGTCCTTCTTTCTCCCTTCAGCTTGACTTTTTTTCTTCTCTCTTTTTTCTTTTTGGAAAAGAGACTAAGAGGAAAAAAAAGTTACACCCTCTTTCTTGTCTATACAGCACACCAGAGTGGGGAGGGTATGTACCTGGTGGTGTTGGAGGTGGCTAGTGGCCCGGAGGAGGCTTGGAGCCTTGAGCTTGCCCGTGTGGCCATCAGATAGCTCCTCCACAAGAGGATTCTGCACCTTCCAATTTTAGCACTAGGGTCCTGAGAGCATCTAAGATGAAAATCTACACTCGGTCTTCCTCCTGAGCTGGCTTCCTTCAATCCTGTTCTCTGGCTGGATCCTTGCAGCCAAGTTGTTTCCCTGGTCTCTTATTTTAGACGTAATTCTTGACTGCTGCCAGCATGGGGCTAAGGTAGGATGAGGTGTGTGTGAGGAAGGAGACTGTTTCCTGGCCAGAAGCAAGGTCCCCCCACCAACCCTCCCAGCATTTGCCCAGGAATATGAGTGAATTCGTTGCCCATCATATGTAGCTGAGGCCACCTCTGTCTGGGACGAGGCCGAATCTCCTCTGCAAAAGTGGAGTAGAGAACTAAGGATGTATTTTCTATCATTCAGGCCCCAGACTCCAGATAGTTTCAATGAAGGTGGGATTTTTTCTTGCTGGAATTGCTTTAGTTTGAGCGTGCCTTCCTGAAGAGAGTTAGGTGAGTTGGTGTGGCCTGGGCCACCAGTGGCCTCATTGCTTATTCCTCTTGGAGTTGGGTCAGTGGTCTTGAGATGGCGCGGAGTGGACACAGCTTCCTCCTCGAGCTGCCCCAGTTTCCTAGAAAATGTCTTCAGTGGCTGAGCCACCAAACAGCATTGATCCACGGGCGCCACCTCCCCATGCCTGCCCGGTAACACGTAGCAGAGCCGTCACGTGTTCCTTGCTCCCAGGGTAATAAGCTGGAGGCAGGGGCCGGGGTGGCAAGGGCTCAGATAAGAGTTGCTTTGGACTCTGAAAGACATGGTTTTCTTTCCCTTAAAACTAGGTTGAAGAGTCAAATCTGGGCTGACCTGGTGGCGCCAGGTTTGATGACAGTAAAATTGATGTATTGATGTGAGGTCAAGTGTCGGGGGGTGTGGCTTTTCTCCCAGGTGCCATCATCACCCATAGCCCTCATGGACCCTTGTTATGCCCTAGATAAAGCGTCAAGAGATGGCATGTTTGAGAGGGAATAAAGAACATGTGTATGGTGTTGATAGCTCCACTCCCAGAATACAGGGTCCAAAAGGCTGCCATGAGGCTGGCCATCCTGCTGGCAGGAGTCTCACCGTGTGTCTGTCTGTGTTCAGGAGGGGAGGTTGAGGCAGGGCAGGGTCAGAGGACACTACCATGGGGAGGAGGGTGTCCTTTTCCTGGTGATGTCCTTCCATCCAAAAGGGGTGTCCCAGAGCGGGTGGTAGGGGATGGGGGGTGCAGGGGAGTGCCAGGAAGCCTCCGTTTGTATGAGGAAGGATGGCCGAGCGTGCCTGGAAGAGTGCTGCTAGACTCTGTCCAAAGCTTCTGCAGTGCCCTGAAGGTGAACCAGTGCCTTTAGACCTTCCCTGCCACCTAGGGCCTTGGTCCTGGGAAAGAGAAAAAAATCCAGAACCAATTAAATGCTTGACCGAATGGAACTGTCAGCTTCTCCCCGTCAGATCCCTCCAGTGGGCCTACGGTGGGCCCACGAAGTCTAGGTATTCCGGTGGTGGCTCTTCCCTTTATCTAAGCTCGTTCATGATGGAGCGTTTCACATGTGCAGGGAACCCCAGTGTACCCACCACCGGTGCCAACAGTCACCAACCCACGGCCGGTCTCCATTTGTCCATCCCCTGCCTGCCCACGCCGGGTTATTTAGAAGAAAATTCAGGCATCGACACTTTTCATCTGTAAACATTTCTGTGCACATCTCTAAAGATAAAGACTCTTTAAAAACCAAACCATAATACTACTATCACAGCTGTTAAAAATTCAACAATTTTTAAAGTATCATCAGATACCTAATTAGTGTTCACAATTCCCTAATTATTGCCTGATTTTTGTTTATAGTTTGTTTGTCCGAATCAGGATCCAGATAAGGCCATCGATGCATTGCAGTGGGTTGATCAGTTAGTCTCTTAAGACTCACACTCTCTAGGTAGTCCTCCTCATCTTCCTCCTCCTCTTCTTCCTTGGTCTTGGTTTCTTTTCTGGCAGTTTTTATTGTTTTTGTTGAAGGAACCAGGGCATTTGTCCTATAGGGTTTCCCTGTCTGGACTTTGCAGGCTGCCACCCTGGGTGGTTCAGGGTGCTGCTCTGCCCCCCTCCCTGCCCTCAGGTCCTTCGACGGCTGGGCTCAGTCTTACCTGTTGTCGGAAATAGGTTAGCACCTGAGGATTTGTCTAAGTGAACTTTTTCAAGCGTGAGGTCACCCTTCTCAGGTATGAGAGCTTCCTGGTTTTATCACCGTAATTCAGGGCTTGGGGCTTTGCAGTGAGCACTGGTTTTGGGGTCTGGGGGTGGGCTCCTCATCTGCGTCCTTACTTGGTGGTAAGAGGGCATTGCTTGGCCGTGTTCACCCTGCCAAGACGCAGCCGGTGCCAGCAGTGTCCCTCAAGCCTGTGCTGGACACGGACACCCAACCTGTCTAGTGGCTTTGGTGCGAGCATGCGGGAGAGGGGAGTGCCACCCACCCTCTCACGGATCACCCCTACCATGGACCCTGTGCCACAAGGCCCAGAAATGCCACTAGTCTGTGTCTTTGAGGCAGCGCCATCTGGTGCCAGGGCTGACAAAGACCGCAGGCACAGGAACCGATTGGTAAAATTAGCAAAAATTAGATAATCCTCTTTTAACTCAACGCATCTTTTAACCCTTTAGAATATCCTGGAAGAGATGTCACTGTTGTTCAAAGGTCAGCTTTGGTCGTTGTAAAATTTTTCCATCTGTCTAGCTCAGAGGATGGTTCAGGGATTAAACCAGCTAATATGTAAAAACACTGGCACGCAGCAGGCAAGCAGTGAGGGCAGCTACTACGATTTAGTGAGCTTGAGACCGTCTCCTTATCATCTTTACCTGTTGGTTTTGTTTCTGTCTTAAGGGACAACCCAGGTGAAAGCTGGTTTTTCTGTAACACGGCAGCCTTTCACAGACCAAAGGCAGCTCTTATGTGTTCTTTCCATCCTTCTCCCCAGGAAGCTGTCTCCTCTCCAGCCCGAATGTCGCCAGTCCCTCAAACCTCTCTCATCTGACGTGGCTCCTAATGCTCTTGCCATTTTGGTCACTTCCCCCTGGAGGCCCTGTGGTTTGTCCTGGTCCTCAAACTGGAGTGTTCGGCATCGAACACAGAAATTCCAAGCACGAGCAGATCCTAGTCGACCATGGTGGCTCCGTAGTTTTCAGGGTCATCCAGCTACGTAATGTGCAGGGTCCAGTGCAAAATGAAAATGTGGGGCTCCTTGTTCCACATTTCTAGGAATTGCAACACAACAATAGCTAACCAAGCAAGGGGCCACGACGGTCGCACAACCATGAAGCTGGCGCAGGCCGCCTTTGCTCTGGACATCCTGTGTCTGTTAATGCTACTCAGGGTGCCTGGTTCTGGGTGGTGTGAGACAATGATGGGGCTTAGTCCTGCCTCAGAGATGCTGTGATCTCAAAGGAGAGAGCAGAAATGCCCAGACCCCATCCCCAGACTTGATCTTGTTCTCAGACTCCTTTGACCACCTGCTCTCATCCCTTTTGTCCATAGCGCTGCCCGCCCAACCAGTCAAGAGCCCCTACTGCCTACAACATTCGGGCGGGAGGTGGGGGAATCCTTGGTAGAGTGCTCACTCCACTGGCTGGATCAGAGGCTGTGGCATGGGGAAAAAAGAATCACCCTTGTCTGAGCTCAAGCCGGCAAAGCACGGACCGTGAATGAGCCAGAGGGGACCTAGACGCCTGAGCCCATAATTATGGACATGGTGACCAGCTGTGCTCTATCACTGACCCAGAGGAAACCGGGCCGCTCTGCAGCAGGAAGGCTAGGGTTCAGACACGCAAAAGGACTTCCTGAGGACTTGGTTTACTTTTTGGCACTGCCAAAACATGGTAGAATTTCCTTTATCCATGAAATGCACACTTAATGAACTTACTGTGAGCAAGGCCCTGGCCTGGGGGCTCCTAGATCTCTAAGAAGGAAAGAATCCTGCATGTGCCCAGCAGGCTTTCGATGAAGGCCTCACGATGACTTCTAGAAGGCTCCATCCTGTAGGCATAGGCGTGAACCTGCAGTGATCCATGCTGGAGGGGAGGGAAGGCCTGCAGGGCTTCACTGGGGGCAGCTCCAAGAGGGCCATGAATCGGGGAGGCACAGCCCTTCTTGGACACCTTCTAGTGTGGTAGAGCCCTGGGATGCCAGAGGAAGGGTGATCAGAAAGGGTGGTGAGGCCAGTGCTGTGTTCTCCCTCTTTTCTGGCGTCCTCCAGCATCTGGATCGAGGGGACAGCTGAGTGTCCCCCTTTTTGCCTAGGAAAGAAGGTGGCTCCCTCCCCACCCGTTTTATCTTTTCCCCATCCGTCCTGCCTCCCGCCCCCCTGTCTCAGGAGCTGCCACGCTTCAGTTATTTTATCCTTCAGTGTCCGATTCAGAAGTCTTTTCAAAGGCCCCAGCCGTGTCAGCGCGGTGCTCGCACAAAAGGCCTCTTTGATTTCTTGTTTGTTTTCATTTGCCAGCGGAGGGGGAGGGGGGCAGGAGAGAAAGAGCTTCTGGGTTTTAAAATTTTTATTTGGGTTGCTTCATTCTCAGAGAAGTTGCCTCCCTGGAACTCCTTTCTGAGTTGGGGGCTTGGAGGCAAGTGGCAGCCTTCTGGGGAGAGGGCCAGGGTGGGAGCGGGGGCCTGTGCCGGGAGGCGGCACTCCCAAAGCAACAGGAGGTAGTTGGTGATCCCTTCTACAAACACTTTGGGCAATTATTAGGTGCTAGGCCTGAGGGTGGGAAAGATTGGGTTGGAAGCCCTGCTTCTTGGGTAGAGAAAGGTCTGAGGTGTCTGACACAAATGACATTCCCATTTGTCATGTCTCTCAAGGAGGATTTGAGTGGTCGTGAACCTTGACTTTGCTGTTTTCCCTTTTTTGTCCCAGATTCCGCCTTTGGGGGAGTCCTTCTAGCATACACACTTTCCAGAGACTCTTAGTGCCTCAGACAGGCTGGGGTTTCCCATTCTACATCAGAGAATGAGGTAGAGGGCACGAAAGGTGTATCCAGGACCAGGCGTCTTCCTGGCAGTGGTGCCTAGAGGGCCTGGGCCTGCCACTTGGAGAACGGGTCAGTACTGCCGAGCTCTGGCAAGTAGGGACTTGGGGTTGAAAGGAGATGGAGGGCCACCCTCGCGCAAGGTTTGGGACGAGAGACACCCAAACCAGTGTGCCTGTCAGGGTGCATGCCTTAAGCACATGTTGGTGTGCCCTGACATATCCGTAGAAGGGGCACAGCCCGCGGGTTTACATGCCCAAGTGCAGGCCTGATAGTCAGGGCTCGAGAAGACAGCGCTGGAGACCGAGGCTTGGGCAGGTGGTCACGGGCATCAGCAACAGGGAAGTGTGCCCACTGGGTGAGGGGGGGCTCCGCAGGGCCTGGTTGGCAGACGGGAGGAGGAGGCTGGGGGGGCTGAGAGATAGATAAATATAGCTGATGGCATTTCTGATGATAGGTTTTTCTTGGCACTGAGGGCACCGTGGAAAACAGCACGACAAATGCCCGGCCCTGCAGGCCGCCGTCGCCATTTTAAGCGTATTTGAGCTGAAGCGTTGTTGGCGTTAGAATAGGGTCCCAGAAGGCAGAGGGGCTGGGGTGGGGAGGTTTCGCTGGACCGGGCCTTATCCCCTGGGTGCCTGGGTTCCTCCTTTGTCTGTATGGAAATCTCGTACCTGATTTTATGGTCCTCCAGGGATTTTAAAAAATATTTTTGGGTTGCCCTTTGTGGTCCTGCCTCTCAAGTGACTTGTCCCACTGCCAGCTGCTGTGGCCTATCAGTAGGGGTTATTCTGGCTCTTCTCCCACTTTTGATGTCTTAGTGATGACATGGCACGCCACTGCCATCCCAGGGACAGGGCATTCATTTGCTGTTATTTTGGGGACACCCAATAACTTAAGGGGTACCTGCTTGTCCAGGCTCCCAACAAGTACTTGTCCCCTTTGACTGAGGAAGGGGCATGCCCTCCATCTCTGTTCCCTGCTTTAATTCCATTTTTCCATTGAAAGCCCAGTATGGTCTTGGCACCGTGCTTAGTCCTTTCTGTGTATTAATACCCCAAATTCTCACCCAGATTCTCGTTTTAAACTCGTGTTCCTGGCTGAGTGTGTGTGCACTCAGGTGACATGTGTAGGGGTCTCTACATGTAGTGAGGAATGAGCAAAGCAGACCTGGGGGCCAGGGAGGCTCCCCGGAGATCACCTGCTTGACCCGTACCTTGAAAGACAGGGAGGAATTAGTTTGTTTTCGTCGGCTGACTGAGCCTTTGCGGTGTCTGGAGCTGATTTCCTCCTCACAGTGTTTGAGTGACACAGACGGGGCAGGTATTATTATATCCACTGTACGGAGGAGGGACCCACAGTATAGAGATGTCAAGGGACTCAGGTCGCACTGTGAGCTTCCTGCAGAAGGGGCCAGACCCCAGGTTCCAGGTCACTGAGCACCCCAGCCTCTCTCTGAGGGCCTTGTCGCTCCTTGAACTTGACTGGGATTACCGGCCTTGGCGGAGTCTTAGAGGAGAAAGCCTCTTGGGTACCCGTTGGGGCCAGTTTCATCGCTGTGGTCCCTGTTGCTCTCTAGGAGAGGCTGGAGCCCAGCTTGCGGCTCAGCTCAAGGGCTCCCCCAGCTGCTGAGCACATGGGCTGGAAACCGAGAGAGGACACCTGGCCCTGTCCTGACACTGGCCTTCCCCACCGGCAGTCCACAGCTCCCTGCCTCCAACCTCGAGAGGCAGCATGAGTCTAGCATAGACAGGGGCCGGGTCAGCTGACGCCCCCACCCTGCTATGGCCAGCTTGGCTTCTTATCACACCTCCCTTGAGCATGGAGGTGGGGTCCTACTTGACCTTCACAGGTAGAGTGCGCAGGAAGTCCAGATGCGGGGCCAGGCAGGCTCTGCTGGATGTTAGGATCCCTCATCCTTGCTCTGTCACGCCCTTTTCCTGGGAGTCTGCTTAGAATCACAGTTTGAAATAAAAATGAATGTAATTATCCTCATTAACCAGATGATGGCTGGAAGTTTTACAATAATCTGCTATTCACTGCCTCATGTGCTCCTTCACATAGACTCATCCTTGCCCCTTTCTTAAAGTTGGAAAACTCTGGGGCTCTGTTTGTAAAAACTCTCCCAACATGCCGAGGGCTGGGTAAAGGGAGAGGGTGGCTCACGGCTCTAGATTTTCCCCTGCTTCCATGGCTAATAAGACTGGAGCTTACCTCTCGTCATTGATATCAGCTCCACTGGAGCAGGGTTTCCCAGCCGTGGCTGATGACATTCACGCCGGATCATTCTGTGTCGTGGGGGACTGTCCTGGGCATTGTAGGGTGTTCAGCAGAATCTCTGGCCTTGACCCACCAGAAGCCAGTTGCATAGGCTAGGTATGACAACCAAAAATGTCTCCAGACAGTTCTAAGTGTTCCCTGGGGACAGTCACCCCTACCTGAGAACCTCTAGCCTAGAAGAAACAGAGGGATTCAGACAGAAAACCCTCTGTGTTCACCTCTTGCCTCCACTCTAGTTTAGGGCCTCGCTTACCTTTTCTCACATGGCAACTGAACCTCTGAGTCCCGGCTGCGCCCTGTGTGTCTTGTGCTGGTTTTCCCTTTCTGGACAGCAGGACCCTGGGCCGAAGCAGTCTGGAGGCTCGGGAACCAGCCTGTGTTTCTTTCCCACCCCCGCAGGAATCGTAAGCCTGCCTCCGTGTCCTCTACTAAGGGTTCCTCCTCGATTCCTTGCATTGTGCATGGTCCCTGTGTGCTGGGACAGGGAACCCACTGCTGGGCTGACCCAGGCCTGTGCGGCAAGCTGGCAACACTGTCGGGCCCATACTGGCCCTCAAAGAGCAGCAGCCGTTTGTCCTCGCCACATGGGTTGCAGACACTAGAACTGGCATCTGGGTCTTAGCATTACTCTTTTTAAATGATGTATTTGACTTTTTTTTTTTATTACAGTAGTAAAACATGCTGTTTATAAAAATTCAAACAATGGGGTGTGTAAGAGATAGTCTCCCCAAAGCACCATCCCATGCCCCAGAGAGCCTCACTTCACAGATCCGTGTCAGTTCTAAATTTTTTCATCAATTCGTATATCGAGTAACTTTTAAATATAGAGATTTCCATTTTTAGAGCAGACGGTATGTTTGGGCTAACTGCATTGGCTCTGTCGAGTGCCACTGCTGTCTTAACTCTTCCTGCCCCCTGCCCTTTGTACCCTCACCCCCATCATCCCAGGCGCAGAGCCGGTGTCCCTGTCTTCTTTTCCCCTGGGTGACAGTTTTAGCTTATCCTTCTTGGGAGAAGGGTGACTGGCAGAGCATTGTTGGTGTCTGAGTGGCCAGGATCCCACTCTGGAACATTCCTGCTGGTGGTGTAACCCTGACCGTGGAAGTCCCGGCCTGAGCCTCAGCCTTACCTGGGCCTGCACCGAGGGGCTGAGGTGGGAGGGAGGAGCCCCTGAGGAGTGGCCTGCTTGCCTGCTCTGGAGCCGGGTTCCCAAATCTTCCTGGAGGGCAGGGTACTCCTCCGTGGGGAGCAGACCCTCTGCCAACTGGCCTGGCATCTGGGAGGCTTCCTTTCTTAAGATGGAGGTGGCGAAGTGTCAGTCGGCCTTCCGGGATTTATTCCATCATAATTCTTTGTTTTGGGCTTAAAGCTATGGCAGAGAGAGAAGAGCGTCCTCTGCAGGCCAGGGGTGAAGCTGGGGAAATGAGAAACCCGACAAGACAGGGAGAAGGAATCCAGCCAGGGCTTTGCAGCTGGGTCTGCCGGTCTGGGGAAGGCTGCTCTCAAGACAGCTGGGAGTAGGGTGACACCTGGTGACTCTTCTGGACTGGGCGGAGCCACTTGGAGAGATCAGGAATTCCCCGGAGGCGACCTGCAGGAGGCCCAGCAAGTGCAGCCCTTGGGGAGTGTGTCCTTATTATGCCTGCAGATTATATCCCCATTAGCGCATAATTATTATATAATGGACGTTATTGCGTAATGGCAGTTATATAACAGGTGGCCCAGAATACAGATGGGGGGTGTAATAAGTGTATATCCTCTGGTTATAAATAGCCACCAGCCCCACACCGAATATGTGGTCACACCAGAGCCACCTTATAAATACCCGCGCTGGGCTATAAATTTCTGAGCGGTGACGTCAGCAAGCATAGTACCTAGTTAGGGGGTGGTAGGAGGGACCTGCAGCCCACCCGGCAACATGACATCATTGTTTCCTTAGTAACAGGAACACTCCTGGGGGACCAAGTGAAGAGAAGCCTTTAAAGGGAGGAGGCAAATGGATAGGAAGCTTGGGTGTGGGGGGTGTTAAGCCTGGGGCTGACCTGGGTGGAGTCCTCAATGAGTGAGACAGGCCGTCTGCCGTTAGGTGTTGGACCCAGCCAGCAGCAGGGCAGTAGACTCTTACTTCTTTTCGTCTGCTTTTTAGAGGGTCTCAGGTCCTCCTACCCATGGGTAGCAGGTCGTGCCAGCCTTGGCCGTGTGTCAGGGAGAAGAGGGAGCTACAGGGTCTTCCCTGTCCTTCTCTCCCAGGTGACCTCTCCACAGCTGTGGGGCCTCTTGCAGGAGGGAAGTTGAACATTGGCAGACCCAACTTCTGCGCCCTGGTTGTGTCCTCCCCAGGGCGTGGCCACTTCCCCTACCAGAGTAAGTTTTAGGCCAATTTCAGCCTTAGTAATATAAGAAATATGTGAGCAATTTGGCGCGGGTCGTCTTACAGAGCCTCGTGGAAGTCATGGTGCTGGAGATGGCGCCCGGGGAAGAAAGAGGAGACAGGATGATATTCCAGCTCCAGAAGAAACTACGAGGTGGGATGTAATCTATCTAGGCATATAAGAGGTGGCTTCATAGAGGGTGTGAAGAGCTAGTCTTCATACTCCTGAGCACAGAGGAGAAGATGCACCTTTTGGCAGGTGAGGGGACTGAAGTTAGTTTGGAGGCAGGGTGGGTGGCCAACTCGTCCCAGTTTGCTCAGGAGTTTCCTGGTTTTGGCACTGAAAGTCCATCTTCCTGGGAAACCCCTTAGTCCCCAGCAAACTGGTATTGTTGGTCACCCTAGAATGGTGGTTTTCAACCAGGGGTGACTTTGTCTCCAGGGAACATTTGGCAACGTCTGTAGACACTGTTGGTTGTCACAGTGCAGGGAGGGCGCTTTTGGCACCAAGTGGGAAGAGTCTAATGCACATGACAGTCCCCCAAGAACAAAGAATCATCTGGCCCCAAACGTCACAAGTGCGGAGGCGGAGAAAACCAGCCTTAGAGGGAGGATAAGCAGACCGCGCCGCAGTGTGTGGTTTCTCCTCAGGACGCCCCTCGCCTCCGTTGGCGGAGTGGGCTGCCCAGCCGCCTCTCTGAATTTCTTGCGGCTCTGTTTTCTGTGCTTTGTGATGTGTGTAGGGTTCTGGGACCCGAGACCTCTTCTAGGGAGTCATGTGGCTTCTGAGAGGGGCTTTCCCATCTCAAAGCAGAGAGGCCCTTTGTAGGTGAGAGAGAGCTGAGATCAAACCCCACCAGGCAGCATGGCGCTGGTGGGGATCCTTCGCCTGTTATTAAAATAAAATGGAAAAATCATCGAACGGCTATCTCTTATTGCCTAGCAAAGAGTTTCCAAAAGGCAGAACCTGCTTGCTTCCCTGACTTTCAGGCCAACTTTTCCACTTAGACCTGAACAGGCCATTGCAGCCGCCAGGGCCTCCTGAGTGTACCAGTCTCAGGGTGAGAACTCATTTCCGTAAAAGCCAGTTTCTCAGACCCAGTGACCAGAGCTGGACTCTACCACCCAAAGAGCTTCCTAAATGAAGCAGATGAGGTGGGAGCCGAATCCTATTCCGGCACATGGAGTTTATAGAAATCTGCATTCTAAGCATTCTCATGTCATTTACAGAAGTTTCCGTTTTGCTCCGCATGCATGAAATGCAATCATGAGAGCATCGCAACACTTTCTTTTTCACCTGTGTTTAGTGCCTGTTTAGTTTACTACCTGGCTGCGGTTGACTTGGCGCCCTCTGGCCTTGACCACATGCATAGTCCAGCCAACTGGGTCATCGTTTCTGCTGGCCTCAAACAGCCCACAGATGAAGGCCAGAATGGTGGTAGTGCAGTGGTCTGGTCTGCACCAGGGATTTGGCCAGAGTGAAGGGATCAGCTGGGCCATGGGCTACCCCTTGCGTATGTTGAGCCCAACTTTTGAGTTTGGACTTGGGATCGAGGCCGCTAATGAGCATGGATGGGGAGGAGGAACGGCCCAAGGGTCTGCATGCAAGGCCCTGCCTGCTGAGCCAAAGGCGACTCTGTGGGGAGCAGAGCTGGCTCCGAACACAAAGGCTGTTGCTCCACGGAGCAATAATCCTCAGGATATTGCCAGCCCGAAAGATATGGCCAAGACAGAGGCCCCTGCCCCCAGGATGACAGGCCAGATTTCTCTCACTTATTTATGGTATTGTGGTTTACAAAGTGGGCCCAGCACACAGATCTCTGGGCATAGTTTCAAATATATGCATTTCTTTTAAATTAAACACCACACACACACACACACACACACACACACACACACACACGCTCTCTCTCTCTCTCTCTCTCTCTCTCTCTAAGTGCATGCGGTCTGTTCAAGCCCTGCTGCTGCCCAGGGGTGTCCCTGGCCATGTGGGACGGTAACCGAGGATGATGGTATTGAAGCCACCATCTAATATTAGATTTTGTAACTCAGAGATTCATTAATATAATTACTCAGTTGCCAGCCTGGCTTGGCAAGGCCTCTTGAATTGTGTTCCTCTTCAACAAAGCGCTCTGGCTGCAGGGATGCCCCTGGTGAGCCTGAGTCCTTCCTTGCCTGCGGACGGTGGGCAGCAGGCACATGTTGGCCTCCCTGGTGCACCTTCCGTGAGAGAGGCAGGGTGTTCCCACGGTGGCGAGTCTTGCCATTATGTGTCTTGTCACGGGACGGGCACCTCTGGAGAGTCTGCTGCAGAAGGGAGCAGTCTGCTGGGCGAGGCTCCGTTTCTATGCAAGTTGGACCTAGACTCCGCTGGGGACAGGGTTATTTTGCCCCACGTTGACACTTTGCATGGAATTTTGTAGGTTTCTTTCGCTAGGCTGGAGTCTTGGAGCTGGGACGATGTTTCGTATGCCTTCGCATCTGTCTCTGGCCCAGCACATAGTTTTATAGGCTCTGCAAAGCCATTTTGAATATTGAATTACCTTCAGATGGGAGGCAGCCGATGGCCCGTCCTTGAGACAATGCAGAGGCCTGCGACTGTGTAGAAATCAGAAAGGGGGCTGGTGACAGAGTGGAGCGCAGGCAGGGAGAGTGGGGTGTGTACTCTGGGTAGGTATCCTGGGGTGAGGGAGAATGTTGACAGATGAGGGGCAATGGAAGCTTCCGGAACTCTGTAAGAAGTGTGGCAGGAAGGTGAGAAGCTGTGGGTTAATAGGTTGAAAGGGACTTGGTGTCTTGAAATATTTTTTTTCCCTTTATGTGAATGAGGTGTCAGGAAAATAGGGAAGGAGGAGCCCTCCTGCACCCCCGGCAACTCAGTGGGCACACAGGCCCTGGCTCAGCCTGCCCCAGCCTCGCCCACGCCTTTCCTCTGCCTCCCTGGCTATCCCTGTGAGACAGTCATCCTTGAGGGGGCGTCCCCACTTCTGGCCACCAAGCACAGAGCCCTCCAGATTTGGTCTCTGAGGCGCCTGAACTCACCCGCGACGGGGTCTCTTCCCGTGCCAGGTCCTCCCTGCCACTCTAGCCTGGCAGATGCCCCATGGCATGGGTTGGCAGAGATCAGCCCCGGGCCCAATGGGACTGCTTGCCTTTTGCTCCGAGGCCCCTTCTCTCCTCCCTCTCTCTCCCCAGAAGCCCTGGCCCTGAGGCGCCTCGTGCAGACACACTCGTGGCTGCTCTTCCTGCCCTCTCCCTGCTGGGTAGGTACCTCTCTGGCCTGGGCCTCCCGGGTCAGAGATGACTGCCGTCCCCCAGCTGGTACATGTGCTCCTGGCTCTGGTGGCTGGATTTGGTTATTAACAATGAATTATTAAAGGAATGTGAACAGGGAGGGAGGTTTTGTTTCTCACACGCCTGCGTGCGTACACAGCCGCTTCTCCAAGCGGATCCTAAAGTTGATTCTGCCGGCCCCGCTGCTCCTTTGCTTGCCTTAAACCTCCGTGCTGTTTCCAGTAGTTTTCGGGTGAATTCCCAGCTCTCTTCTATCGACTCTCCAGCCAGCCTCCTCCTCCCCTTTCACCTTGTCCTAAACCTCTTTTTTAGGCCCGATGTGCCTGTCCTTACTTTCTCTGAGACCTGCTTTCCCCCTCCAAAGTCCCCGTGTTTAGCGGCGGGGCAGGCAAAGGCCCACCAGCCATCCAGTCTTGGTAGTGCGGCATGCTGCAGTATGACAGCAATGTGAGGATGTCGTCCTCCTTGCCACCCTGTTTGGGCTGGAGTCCACTTGAGCATGAAAGTTCAGGGAGCTGAGCCTGCCTCACGTGAGCTCGGCTGGACCCGCAGGGGTGCGGTTTTGCAATCACCTTATTATGTTCTGTGACTTGGGGAGAGCGCCCAGGACATATGGTCTCTCACCTGTCCACTGTTTTAAAAAGGCATTTTTCTTATTGTAAGGATAGTGCATATTCATTGTAAAAATGGAAAATAAGCATGAAGTCTAGAGAGGAAAATAGAAATTATTAAAATTCTACCACTTAAATAACATTTTTATGTATTTATTACTAAGTTATTTATTTATTTAAGTTATTTAAATAACTTAAATAACCACTATTAATCTTTTATTGCATTTTCTATACCTATTCATGCACATATTTTATTTTTTAAAAATTGGAGTTTATGGTATAGACACTGAGATGCTGCTTTTAAAATTTAACACCACTGTGTAAATTTTGCTATTCTTCATGTCACTGCTTTTCTTTCTTTCTTTCTTTTTTTTTTTTTTGAGACAGAGTCTCACTCTTTTGCCTGGGCTAGAGTGCCGTGGCATCAGCCTAGCTCACAGCAACCTCAAACTCCTGGGCTCAAGCGATCCTTCTGCCTCAGCCTCCCGAGTAGCTGGGACTACAGGCATGCACCACCATGCCCGGCTAATTTTTTCTATATACTTTTAGTTGTCCAGCTAATTTCTTTCTATTTTTTTGGTAGAGACGGGGTCTCGCTCTTGCTCAGGCTGGGCTTGAACTCCTGAGCTGAAACGATCCGCCCGCCTTGGCCTCCTAGAGTGCTGGGATTACAGGCGTGAGCCACTGCGCCGGCCGTCACTGCTTTTCAAAAACTAATTTTTAGTGGCTTAGCATCTTTTCTTATTAGCTGCGTTGCTCCTAATTCTTGCATTTCTAATGACTTCTATCCCTATTCTTTTTGGAAATGAGAAATTACCTTTTATTATTAATGCAATAGGTGCTTGTTAAAAAATAAAAAACATGCTTTTACGGCCTGGCATGGTGGCTCACACCTGTAATGCCAGCACTTTGGGAGGCCGCAGTGAAAGGATTGCTTGAGACCATCTCTACAAAAAATAAAAAAATTAGCCAGCATGGTCGCTCATGCCCATAGTCCCAGCTACTCAGGAGGCAGAGGTAGAGGATTGCTTGAGCCCAGGAGTTTGAGGCTGCGGTGAGCTACGATCACGCCACTGCATTCCAGCCTGGGCAACAAAGTGAGACCCTGTTTCTAAAAAAATAAATTAAATACATAAAATAGAAACATGCTTTTAAATGGCTGCATGAGATTGCATCATGCCAAAGTCGATGTAAAACCCCTGCCCCCATTGAGGCCTTCAAGTTTATTGCGTTCATCCCCATCATAAATCCTGCTGGGATGGACATCCCGACACACTAACCTTTGTTGCTTTGTTTACTAACTTCTAGCAGTTGAATTTCTAGGCAGAAGGTATGGACTCTTTTGAAGGCTCTTCATATATGTTGTTAAATTGCTGTCTGGAAACTCGATACCCACAGACGGCATGCAGGGGTCTGTCTTGCTGCATCCCCTGTGTACCCCGTTGGTGCTCCCCGGAGCCCCAGCAGGACGCTGCAGTCATCCAGACCTATCGCGCACATATCACGTAGGTGTCATGTCAGGACGAACTTAGGAGCCAACCCTCTGATCCCTGTCACAGGTGTGCACCGAGTTCCTATGTTTATTCTCGTCAGCTCACACATCCCCTGATGGACACATGCTATCGCCCACTGTAAGAGCTAATCATGGACATCAGCCCACACTCTCACACCCTCCAACCCGTGTTTTTATGAGTCTGAGGTGCCCCCTCCCAGGCCTCTGCAGCTGATTCTTGTTAGCGCTCCTAGGACAGGGACCCTTTCCGGGCGGGGGAGGCTCCCTCGGCATGGCAGTTCCCTGCCAGCTCCTGGCCCAGGGACTGCAGAAATGGCTCTTGAGGCTGCTGGGCAGTGAGCAGGTGCTGGCTGTGGTGTCTTAATGGCAGCAGCCCCCCAGCCCCACTGCCGAGGTGCAAGCCCATGCTGGCTGCCAGCACGTGCCCTGAGAGCTCCTGAGGAAGCAGCTGCTACCGACACCTGAGGCCAGCCCCACAGTCTGCCACCAGGCCTCTGGGGCTGCCAGCGTGGCACATACTCCCAGGACTGGAGGGGAGCCTAAGGGAGGATGAGCCCTCACTCTGGGCTGCGGTCTTTGACTTCACACACAGACACCCCCACTCCCCCACCCAAGACACTGTCTGCCAGGGCCACACGGGCAGGGACACATAGCCCCTTTGTGTCCTGCCCCAAGTCCCTGCGTGTGAGCGACCATGCTCTCATTGGGCTCCACAGCTGCGGCACGCGTTTCTGCGTGTGAACACACATGTTTATTCACCTCTAAAGCCAGGCCTAATATCACGTTCTACATCCTGCTCCGCCCATGGGAGCTGAAGGGTCTTGGGCCTCTGGTGTCACTTGTCCCTTGTTTGCGAAGTTCCATCTTGCCCAGAAGCTGACTGACTTCAGGCCCTGGGTGGTGGAGCTGCCCGAAGACCCGTGGGGCCCGGCAGGAAGCCTGTGAGGTGCAGCAGTGGAGGAGGATAGCCGTGTAGGACAGGGAAAGGTGACAGGATCCTCTCTTCCCTTCTCTTCCTGCAGGATGTCCCGTGCCAAGAGCGCCTATGGCCGCCCAGTCATGGGTGGGACGCGTGTGTTCATGAGGCTTGCTCTGTTCTTTCCTTTGCAGGTGTTCAGCATGTGTTAACCTGCGGGTGTCTACGTGGGTGTCCGAGTGTCAGGAGGTGGGTGTCTGTGTACAAGTGTGGGTTGGGGCATGTGTGTGTAAATGTCAGCTGGAATCACACCCCAAGAATATAAAAGGAAACTTCTCAGTCATGCTCCTGTGAGGACTCGGAAGTCCAGGGAGAGTGTAGTGCCTTGCCCCTGTCACCCAGGAACTAGGGGCGCAGCTGGGCCCGAATCCAGCCTCGTCCCCGTGGCCACAGGCTTCCGAATCAGAGGGTGTGTGCACTTGCTGAGAAGTGTCAGGCCCTTCCCTCCCGCCTAGCAGCTGAGCAGTTTCTTTCTGGGGCTCTTTGTGAACCTGCCTCGCTATTAATCTACCTGTTAGTAAAAGATTGCAATTGCCGTAATTACAGGGCGCTGTCTCCAGTCAGGAGTGGGGCTTAGTGAGAGGCTAGGGGTGGGTGGAGCCCAGCCCCACAGGAAGCTGCTATTAAAAGCCCCGTGTCTGGATATGGCGCAGGGACAACAGCCCTTGCCGGGGAGGTGAGGAGGCCTAGCACAAGGAAGCTGCAGGTCCGGCCCAGGGGGTCGGCCAGGGTCCCGCTGCAAGCTGTGGGATGACACAGGGTGTCTGCAGGACTGAGGACAGTGAGCTCAGCGGTGGCCCCTGGGCTGCCCAGATACCTGTGAGCAGTACAAGGCCCAGCACCCTGACCTCTTGCTGAAGGTTTCCTCCACCTCCGGACAGGCCTTCACAGGCACAGGGTGGAGGAGACCCGGTGGCTCTTGTCAGGGTGGGACAGGGGCTTGCTTCTAAGAGGGCTCCACAGCTGCCATTGCGGTGGATTTGTGTGGACAAACAAAAGTAACCTAGTCTGTGCTCAGCACAGGCCCCAGAGCTGTGTGATGTACATGCTCCTGGGAGAAGAGGAAGTGGGGTAATCGATAGCACAGGGGTTCTCAGTGGGGGTGGTTCTGCTCCCAGGGGACATTTGGCAGTGTCTGGAAACATCTCTGGTTGTCACTACTGAGGGGGGGTTGCTACTGGCATCTAGTGGACGGAGGCTGAGGATGCTGCTAAGGTCTTGCACTGCACAGGACAAGCCCCCACAACAGAGAATATCTAACCCCAATGTCAGGAGTGTCGAGGTTGGGAAGCCCCGACTGTAGCAGGGGCAAGTCAGGCCAGAGGACGGCCAGAGGACTCCCCGGTGCTGAGTCTGGAGACCTTAGCTTAGGGCTGTCACCAGGGAGGCAGGAGAGAGGGGCAGTACCCCAGGTTGACAGCCTCCCGTGTTGACCCTCTGGTGGCGTCAGGGGACTGAAGGCTGTGGACACCCCCATCCATTCCCCCTCCCATTCCTGGTAGGCTCCTCTCTTCTCCTGTGGCAAGAGCTGGACCTGCGAGTGGGAAATTTCCTCCCCTCCGTGTCCCCATTGCTCACTGAGGCACCTGGGAGTGAGGGGTTTGGACCCGCTCCCTCGGCTTCAGCCTATAGACCCTCTGAGTGGGAGGACGCAGGAGGAGGGTGTGCAGGAGTGGAAAGGGCTGGTGCCCTCCAGCTCCCATCCTGCAGAGACACTGGCCACACCCTGGCTTCTCCCTGACGTCTGGCCTGGCTTCTGCTCTGAGAAAAGAGCAGGGTGGGCCGAGGCCTGGTCAGTAAACCTGTTGGCCTAGGGAGGGCTGGCACTTCTACCCTGTTTCCCACTTTTGCTTCCAACTTTGACGGTCCCCCACCCCCTGCACCCCTGGGAGGGAGGACAGGACAGTGGGGTAGAAGGGCACAGTGGAGAGCGGCCTGTGGGGCTGGGCGAGGTGAGTTTGGGTGCGTGGCCTTGTGTTAGGGTTTGTGCGCTGTTTGCTTGCTGTGTGCGGGGTGGCTTCTGAACCTTCCCAGCCCTCAGGCCACTGTGTCTGGTGTTTTCTGCAGACAAAGCTGGGAGATTTTCAGCTGTTGTGAATTCCTCATTTCACACCGAGTCCCTAATAGTGGAGTCGCTTTGCCTTTTTCCCCCCTTTTTTTGCCTTGACAGCTCCAACCTTATAATTTTACCTTCTCTTTCCTTACACGAGCTCCTTTTCTTCCCTTTTCCCTTCCTGGGGCTTTTGCTGCTCATCGCTGGGGACCCCCTTTACGAGGGATTGCTCCTGACAAGAGGGGAGGGGCTTCCTGTCAAACATTGGGAGTTGATGTTTTGTTTGGTAAAACGTCTGTAAATAGGCTGCGAGGCAGTGATTCTACACGGTTCCCCGTGCACGCCAGCGTCTTTTTGTGCCTGTGCACGTCTCCGAGCGTGTGAATGTCAGGAGCAGAGAGAAAGGGAAGGGGAGAAGGAGAGGGAAGGAGAGAGAAGAGGGAGGGTTTCTGGGGGCCTTGGGGTGGCTCTCTTCTTTCCTAAATCACAGACCCTGCTCAGGAGAGGGCCCAAGGCTCAGACTGTTGAAGGGTCAGAAAGAACACCAGAAGTGAAGCCATTGCCCTCCGAGGTGGCTCTGGGCTGGAATGGGAGAGTGGGACTGTCCTCCCTGCTAGTACTGGCAGACCTGGAACCTGACCTTGAGGTCCAGGTATCTAGGACTCTTGCCGCC
Source organism: Indri indri (assembly GCA_004363605.1). Taxonomy (NCBI): domain Eukaryota; kingdom Metazoa; phylum Chordata; class Mammalia; order Primates; family Indriidae; genus Indri; species Indri indri. The sequence goes on from RJWJ010004015.1 coordinate 53,519, forward strand.
CTGAGGGTAGGTCTGGTGGAGACTGTTCTTCCTGCCCAGCATCAGCTGGTGAGCTGAGATTCTTGGGATCAATATCCGTCTTCCGGGATAAATGGGGGGCCCACTTCTCCCTGGAGACAGGCTTCTCTGTAAGGCCAGTCCCTGTTCCTTTTTTTTTTTCTTCTTGTTACCTTAGATGGGCCCCTTTCATAAGTTTCAGGTGGCTTACCTATCCCAGGATTTGATTTATGGCAAACTCACTAAAAACTCTGGTCTATTTGATTTTATAAACTTGGCCACATCCGTTTTTTCCTGCCATCAGCTTTCCAGACCACGGAATGCTCTGCCTTTGAGCTGCTCCTCAGCTGACATCCTCCCTGAATCCATTTTGAGTTGCTCTTCCCCGGACCCGTTAGAAAATGTCGGCTCCAACTGCACCATGCTCGCGAACAAAGGTGCAGAACGATTTTGGCTGCTTTGTCCAGGAAATAAATTCCTCCCCGGTGCCAGAAACCATTGAGTGGTGCCATGTGTTGAGCTCCGGGGCCCAGAACTGTGGGCAGGGTTATTGCTCAGGGCAAGGAGGGTGGAAGCCTGGGATAAGGAGGCCGTGGAGAGGAGAAACTTGCTTCCTGGATGTCCCCATGTGCCTCAGGTCAAGAGCCCGAGGACTTGCTGCGTCCCCTGCTTTCTCATGCCTGGCTTTCCATCTGCAATTGCTTGTGGTATGTCTGGTCCGTGGACTCGGGGAAGACAGGCTTCTGTCTTTGTCCCACCGTGGTGGTGCCTGGCCCCTTTAATTCCATGCGCCCTTCCTGGGTATTCTTGTCTGGCCTGTCCAGTGAAGGTAAAGGTTGGTTTCCCTGGGGTCTGCCCATGCTCTGCTTCCCATTTCGTGCTTGCACCTGTAATCAGCAATGCCACTTATCAGCGTCACTGAGCCCCCTCTCATTTAAGCCCATGACAGTCCGATGAACTAGGCACCATTATAATCCTGGTCTTAAGCCTAGAAGTCCGGCAGATGGAAGAACCTTGCTCAAGGCCACCTAACAAGTAGCAGCCCTGGGGCCTGTCCCCGTCATGCACATCTGCCCCTCACTGCTGATCACCCTGACTCATCGCAGGGTCTGATTTCTCCTCGTGAGCTCCAAACTCTTCTTTCCATTTTGCTGATACCCCGCCCCAGGGTCCACAAGGGACCTCCCCACATTCCCAACTCCCCATGCTCCGTTTCAGCTTTGCCACCCGGCTGAGCCCTCACAGCCAGACTCATCACAGGCCCTGTCGTGGCCCCAAAGCCTCCCTGCCTCTTCACTTCCACTGTCATTTTCTGAATTCAGTGTCTTCTCCGCTCTTCTGGATTTGTATTTTATAGAGATATAATTCACATAATTCATTATTTTGAAGTGTGCGATTCAGTGGCATTTAGTACATTTGCAACGTTGTGTAATCACTACCACTAATTCCAGAACACTTCCATCACCACAAAAAGAAACCCCATTACCTACTAGTAGTTAGTCTCAATTCCCCATTCCTCCCAGCCCCTGGCAGCCACGAATCTGCTTTCCGTTTCTGTGGACTTGCCTGTATTGGATGTTTCATATCCATGGGCTCATGCAATACGTGGTCCTCGTGTCTGGCTTCTCTCACGGAGTGTAGTGTTTTTAAGGTTCATCGTTGTAGCATGTGTCAGTGCTTCATTCCTTTTTAAGGCGGAATAATATTCCACGGTGTGGCTGTGCCACATTGTATCTTTTCATACATTGGTGGATATTTGGGTTGTTTCCACTTTTTGGCAGTCGTGAATAACGTTGCAGTGAACACGCAGGCATAAGCATCTGCGTGGATGTATATTTTCGACTCTGGGGTATATACCCAGCAGGGGAATTCCTCTCTCCTAGGGTTTTGTAACCGTCTTCCACATCCATCTTCTGTGCCCAGAGGTGCAGTCTTCCTCAGCCGGCACCTAGGGTCTCTCATGGTCGGGCCCCTGCCTCCTTTTGCTCCCCGACACGGTGTATTCCAGCATTCAGGGCTCTCTGTGGGCCTGAGCTCTGTGCTCGTCCTGCCTCTCGGCTTCTGCTCACGTGTCTCTCTGGCCATTCTCCTTCCCCTTTTGTCTGACTGCCTCCGTCTTTCCTACCCCTAGCCTGGCTGTCACCCCGTCAGTGCAGGCTTCTTCCACTTCACTTCTCACCCCCTAGGGCCAGTCACTCCTGGGCTGGGAGCTGCATTTTTTCCATTTTGAACCCAGCTTTCGACTGCAGGGCAGCGTTGCCCAGGGCAGCTTCTCTGGTTCTGTATCTGCGTATACTTGGCATCTAGCAGGTAATAGGTGCTTAACGAACACGCCTGGAATGAACTTTAAGGCACTGCATGCATTTCTCCCTGTGTGCGTGTCACAGATCTGTGTGTGACCCACACTGGTGCCCCTGCAGACATACAGACAAATATAGAGAATTGCAGTGAGCCTCCTGTCACCCTCTGGGCCCTGGGTGTAGGGGGCCTTGCATTCACTCTGTGGCCCCGTGGAGCAGTAAAAGGAGGGGAATGGGGCAGGACTTGGGGAGCTCCAGAGGGATTCTGAGGGAACCCCGTCCTGTTTAACCCAAATAGGTGACCTACTGTTCCAGACAGCTGGGGACGCTCTGGTCCCAGGGGACATGTGACCAGACTCCGGGCTCTTTTCCTTACCTCCTCTAATGGGGAGGCTGAGCAGCCTGCAGCCAGAGTGCCTGTCCTCTCCTCCAGACCAGCCCCCTTGGAGGTGGCCCTGAGCGGGGAGAAGGCAGGCCCCAGAGCCAGGGTGCGGTTGCCACCCTAATGTTGTTGATGATAACTGGGGGGTGGGCCTGGGGGCTGCATACCTCCAGGAGGCACAGGAGCAGGAAGCCACAGAGCAGCTGCCCCATGGCTTGAGCGTTGTGCTGCGGATCCCACCACCGAAGGAGGTACTGAAGCTGTCCCACCAGGTGTTTGGGACACTGCCTGGCCCCCCGTGCTAGCTCCACTCAGGGCCAGAAGGCTCCCAGTGAGTCACTCATCTCAGGCTCTGCCAGGTGGCCCAGGGTGGGCGGGCGCCTCAGGTGGGTGCATCCTAGTGCTGCCAAAGGCCCAGGGAGGAGCAGGGGTGTGTCCGGGTGCTCCCCAGTGCTCACTCAGGGCATTGGGGATGGAGGGGGAGGGAATGCATCTGCACCTGAGAGGGTGGGCACCAGTCAGCCTCCTGCCCCCTGAGGTGCTCTTCACTCCTTTTCTTCCCACCGATTCGATTCTCCTCCATCCTTCCCTAGCTGGGGTTCCAGCTCTAGGCAGCCACTGACACGTCTCCCCTGCACCGGGTGGCCAGTGAGTCGGATTTTTTCCAAGCCTCGAGTACAGGCAGGTTCAGGAAGGAGACAGCTGCCCAGGCGAGTGAGCCTGCGAGGCCCTTCCTCCGAGCAGCCTGGCCCTCCTACTCCTCCCTCCTCGGCCCTCTCCTCTCCCTGGGCCTCTTCCCCACGTGGCTCATTACAACTCCAGTTGTTCAGGTCTTGACCTCAAGAGCCTTCCCTATTGACCCCTGACCAGCGATACTAATCTGTGTCAACAGGCCCCAGGGGTTAAAGAAACACAACCCGCCGCTGCCGCCTTAGCAGGTGCCTGGAGGGGGCGGGGCGGCTCCCGGGAGCAGCCTGCGGCGGGAAGGCGCTTCCTAGGCGCCGCCTCCTGCTCCCCGCGCCGCCTTCTCCGCGTCCCTCCTGAGCTCTCCCGGTTTCTCCTCTTCCTCCGCAGACCTCCCTCCCGCTGGCTGCCCGCTCCTGCGCGCCACCACTTCCTTTCTGTCTTTCTTTCCTTTGCTCTCCACCCTGCGTGCAGGATTTCGGAGCAGATGCCCACACCCCCGCATCCAGGTGGTGCCTGGGTTGATGCGCAGCTGGCTGCCCTCGCGCCTCTGACCGACGTGCACTCGCTCCCCAGCTCTCTCTCCTCTTCCTCCCACTTGCTGCAGTATGGGGCTGGAGCTTCCCCCTAGGCCAGTGGTCCTCACACCAGATCCCCCATCAGAGTTCCCTGGGGAGCATGTAAAATGCAGATCCCTCGTCCTGCTCCCAGCCGGTAGATCTGGGCAGGACCCGGAAATGCAGATTTCCAGCTCATACCCAGGTGCTGCTGAGTCTCCAGGCTCTGCCAGCTGCCCCCCTTTATGATGTACTCCTTTGTCCCCAGGGGTGGGGCCACCTGGGGTGGGGGAGGCTCAGATGGGAGCCCTCCTGGTGGGCACAAACCCCCTGAGCAGTCCCTGTGTTCTCAGAACACAGGCAGGTCACTAGAGCGGGGCCTGGTGAAGTGTAGGGGCTGCCAGGTGGGGCTGCCAAGAGTCTTCGGGGGTCATGCAGGGAACTCTTTGCGACCCTGGCCTGGGCTCTGCTGGTGGCCAAGTCAGGGTGAAGAGGGCACCTTCCTGACTTAGACAAGGTCCTCTCAGAGAAGCAGTCCTGTGTCAGCCATATGACCCTACCCATTGAGCACACTGTGGTCATCTCAACCCAGCTGAGGCTGCCTCAGGGACGTGATCCCCTGCCCCCATTCACACACACAGACCAGAGGTGGGAGATTAATCTCTGTTCCTGTGCTGCCGGCACTGAAGCCCCAGTCTCCAGGAGGCTATAGATTCCCATGTTCCCTCATCCTGCTCACAGGGAGGTGGAAATCCAAACAGAAACCTGCCATCCCCACTGGAAGCTGCCATGTGCTGCCTCTGGCCACCCAGCCTTAAAATGTCCTTTTCTCCCATGGGGACTCCCAGCCACAGGTTGCCCTTCCTGCAGGGTGCACACGTGTCTGGCAGGGGTGCCCCAGGGAAGGTGCTGAGCAGAGTGCTGGGTGAGTTTGACAGCATTTTGTGGGGTGTAGGGTCTTTCTGATAGGAAAAGAAACCTAGATGGGGGTCAGGCTGGCGGGGGGGGGGGAGGAAGCACCCCTGGGTGCTGTCCTCCTTCCCTGGGTGTGCTGTGTCTCCTTTGACTTTACTGTCTGTTCCCCAGTCCCCCAGACCCCACCTCCCTTTCCTTCTTCCTCTTGGCTGTGGCTCCCTGACAGGGCTGGGGAGCAATAGACAGACTGTCCAAAAAAATTTAAGTTTCCCAAACTTTTCCAGATGCCAAGAAGGGGCCAGGGAAACTCTGCAGCTGCAGAGGGGGAAGGAGAGGGGAGATGTTCCAAGGCCTTTCCCTGCCTCCCGCTTGGAGGAAAGGAGGGACAACTAGGGGAGCAGGGTGACAATCCGCTCCCAGAGGTCAGAGAGCCCCTTCCCCATTCCCACCCCTGGTGCCCCCCAACCCACCACACCCTCATTCTAAATCCCCCCAGCCAGCATGGGGAGGCTGAGTCAGAGGAGGATGTCACTGGGGCTCCTAGGAATTTCTGGGGTTCAGAAGGCTGGATTTGGGACAGAGCCCCCCCGTGCCAGCCGTGGGAGGTCAGGAGCTGAGAAGCCAGAGAACATGGCCCCAAGGGCGCCCTCCCCTGGAGTCTGGGGCCTGAGAGGAGAACATGCCACTGTGGGGGCCCAGGTGTGGGGGGATAGACAGGAGGGTGGTATGTGGGTAACAACACAGGGATCACTGCCCTCCCCCAGTGCCACCCTCAAGGGGTGCTTCCCCCACCTCTACCATTCTGTCCATCCATTCCCTGGACACCTCCTAAAACAAAGGCCTCTTTGTGGTCCTGGCCCACTGGCCTGCTGCCAACCGCATTCTTTGCGTGTTTCCTGAGCGCAGATCCCAGCTCCGTGGTCAGCTCCTCCCCCACCAAGCCTGCCTCCCAGCCTGACTCCTGGTGGCTCAGAGCAGTCTCCCCTGTCCTGCCCTGCCCAGGGTCCTCCCCCAGTTCCCATCTCTCCTGTGAACAGATCTGGACCAGAAGGGAGAGCCCAAGCAGCTTGGCCCCTGGGCCTGCAGAGGCACACCTAGGGCAGGGGCAGGCGGAGGGTCACCTCCATCCAGGCTCTGGCTGATCTTGGTCGATTTCAGCAAGCTCTAAGTTCTCATCTGTAAAAATGGGGTAAATAACAGGCACCCCTTGGGGCTGTCAGGCAGATTAAATGTCTCCAAAACACCCAGCTCCTGCCTGCCCCACACGGGAGGAGGCGCTGTGTAAACCGAGCTCCCCTTTTCTGCATTGCTCCCTGAGTTCTTGGCGGCCTGGGGCTGATCTTGATGGACATCTGAGGAGCTCTCAAGGGTCTCCAGTAGGGGACCCTAAGCCTGTGGCCTACTCCTGGGAGGGCTGAGGCCAGCACCCGTAGGAGTCTCACCTCCCCCCCAAGGGAAGGGGCTGGGTCCTTAGCACGTGTCCTGCCGTGGTCGGCCCCGCCCCTCCCGGTGCCCACGTCACTGTAACAGCAGTGGGGTGCACTGCGGGTGTGGAGAACGCCCTGAAAATAAGGGGACCTGAGGAGGGTGGGGCAGGGGGCCCCAAGGAGGGATGGCAAAGCTTTTGGAGAACACTTTGGAATGTCAGCAGATACACACCCCTCAGTCACGGTCACACACAGTCACAGACACGGTCCTAATGAAGTCCTAGATCACTGCTCTGGGGTTTTTTTTTTCCCTCTCTCGTTAAAAAATGTTCATAATTTGGAAAGAAAAGGAGCTTTTTACAAGCTGGCGGCTCTAGGGAACTTTCCGTCGGTTCTTCTGGCCTCGTGATGGGTGGGGCCCACTTTTCCCTCCCCCCTCTCTCCGCCTGCTCTCCTAATCCCCCTTTCCAGCCTCTGCAAACACATACACCCTTTAGGAGACCTCCAGCCGGCTGTCACCCCAGGAAGGCTGGAGGAAAGCCGAGGACCTGTCCGTGCCCTCCTGGGCCCCATCCAAGTCCCAGGCACAACCCTCCTGCTCCCCTCCCCCGAGACGTTGTCTCCATCACGGGCCTAGAGTCTTCAGATTGCTGCACTTGCTAGAATCTGTGTCCGGACCCAGGCCCAACAGCCTGCCTGTCCTTCCCGGAGGACCTGCCCCACTCTCCTGACGGGTGAGGGTCCCCTGAGTCCTCCGTGCATCCGGGGGCCCAGCCGGGGAGGGAGCGGGAGGTGCTGAGCTCACCGCCTCGGCATCTGCCCTCCCCCTGCCTCTGGTGCGAGGGCCGGCCACACTCCCGCCAGTGCCTCGCTCCCTAATAGCTTTTTAAGTCCAACCACATGTGTCTCCGGAGCGAGGAGCCGCCCCTCACCGGGCCTGGGCTCTCCTCCCCTCAGCCGAGACCACCCTCCACTTGGAGCAGCCTCGGGGCTGCAGGAGGGGGGGTCTGCCTCCAGAGAGCCCATCTGCCGCCCCGGGCCCAGCTGAGCAAGAAGGGAACAGGCTGAGCGCTCAGGGGTCTCTCTTGGGAGTGTCGTGTGAGGACAGCCCTCAGGCTCAGCTGGCTGCAGGTCCCCCACCCTTTCTTCTCGGTCCTGGGGTCTAGGATCCTCTCTCCCCCTGTGGCAGGTGAGGAGGGGTTTGGGAACCTGCGTGCGGAATCCTCATCTCACCGCAGGCCTCTCTGGCTGGGGCTTTGTGCCAGCTCCTCTCTCCTTGCACCCAGCCCCCCGGGGCCACCCCACAGTCACCCCTTCAACTCAGTACACGTGCGGTCCCTGTGCGTGTGAGTGGTTTGTGAGGAGGCCTGTGGGGTGCGGTTTCACAGGAGGGGACTCAGGGCTGAGAACCAAGGAGTGAGCAGGCCTGGGGTCCTAATGAGAAAATTGCTTCCAGCCAGGGAGCCCTGCTCTGTGGCTGAAATTGCATCCAGCCCCAGCCAACTTTGCTGCCGCAGTACCGCCCTTTGGAAGGAGGTGGGGAAGCAGCGGGGCAGAGGGAGGAGCGGGACTTGCACATTACTCAGCCAGCAGACCCCCGCCCCCCAACACACACACGCAAACACACCTTGGAGAGTCTCTTCTGCCTCACGGGAAGGAGGGAACCTGGGGGAGCCAGAGGGCCAGGCTTGGCGCAGGACCCAGCTGTTCGATTCTTGGGACACGGAGGAGGGAGGGAATCTCCTCCTCTCCCTTCTGCTCAGTCCTGCCGCATTTATGGAGCACCCACTGCGTGCAGAGAGCTTGGAGAGATGGGCTTGGGGACAGTGGGTCTACCCACTCAGTGACCTTTACTCTTACTGAGAAGCGCTTTAGGAGCACTTTGTTGCCAAAAAGATCCCGTGTGTCTGTCTGTCTAGGTGGAGTTCCACCCTCCAGGATGCTTTCAGCCTTTCGCAGGGGCTCAGGGTTTGGCCCCTCTTACTTGCCTCTACGTTCAGGGGAGCTCAGTGCCTGCACCCCAGGCCAGGGGACCCAGGGGGTGATACTCGAGTCTCTGAGCAGAACCAGCTGCAGAATTTGTGGGGCCTAGTGCAAAATGAAGATGCAGGGTTCCTTGTTCCAAAATTAAGAATCTCAAGACAGCAACAGCAGAAACCGATGCCAGGAAGCCAGCCCCATGTCCAAGCAGAGCTGGTACCACCCAGCAGCCCGCTGGTTCATGCGATCCAGCCACAAGGCTGTCTGACTCCTGGGAACATCTCTTCCTAACCTGGGGCTTTTGGTCTTTCTGCTGCCACACCCTCCAGAGACTCTTGATCGCCCCTATTTTCTGGACTTTAGAGACGTTGGTTAGGGAGGAGGGGTGTAGGGGGAGGGGAGCAGAGCGAGAATGGGCCACACCTTAAGTGCTTATAGAGTCTTAGGGCAAGGCCGCCCTTGTCACCCTCCCACGTACCTGACAGTGGAACCACGACCCCGGTAAGGTGGAACCTGCTGCCTGCTGGGCCCAGCAGGACCTTCCTGTCCCCAGGGTGGAACATCCCCTGCCAGTGGCAAGTTCCAAAAGCTCTGCGGAGCAGAGAGCGAGCAGGAGTGCTTGGAGGGAGGGAAGGAGGCAGCAGGAAGGAAACAACCCCATTGTCATCCCCCAAATTACTGGCTGGGGATGGCAGGGGAGGAGGCGGAAAGCCGACATTGTTTACTTAATTAAAAGTAAACAACAATTTGCCGCTGCCAGCCTCCCATTAGCTGTGTGCCGAGCCCTAGTAGCTGGAGACTCAGCTTTCGCTCCCACCGAGCCTCCGGCTCCTGATGCCACGCCCCTGGCCTCAGCCTCGGTTCCCCAGAGCGCTTCACCCTTCCCTGGTACTGTCCTCGTCAGGCTTAGGAGGGGGAACAAGCTATAAAAAATCAGTAGTGTCTCAGAGTCCTGTGGGTCAGGGTAAGAGTGTCAAGAAACTGTGTTTTGTCAGGCCACCGTGGGGCCTAGAGAGCCCGTGTGTTCACACCGTTACGTCTGGCTAGGGTGGGGCAGGGCAGGAGCGCTTTCCATCCAGTCAGCTGGATGCTGGGCTCCCTGGAGAAGGCAGCCTCCCTCCCTCCCTCCCCACCGAGGCCCCAGTCTGCACTACCTGAAGGCCTGGGCCTCTCTACCCCACCTCCCACTTTTCCTTTTCCCTTTTAGGAGCGTGTAAACATCCTTCTCCCATCTTTTTGGCTCTGTTCCCAGAAGGGGGCTGTTTAGGGCTCCTGGAGGGCTGGGAAGAGAGGCAGCCTCCCTGGGGCCCAACGGGAGAAGGGCTGCTGGACCTGGCTCCACCCCAGTACTAGACAACTGCAGGTGACCCTGGGAATGGAGAAGGGGTGTTGGCTTGTTTGGGGGTAAGTTGGGGACCCCCCAGCTTCTTCTCTGGTGTCTCCAAACAGGGGAGGGTTGGTTGGATGATGACAGGGTTGTGCAGGGGCTTCTGGGGGCTTCCAGGAGCAGAGCAGAACATCTTTCCAGGGGTCTGTCCCAAGGCAAGCCCTCCTCTCCTGTGGGCCCTGCCCCCAGCGATGTGGAGCATAGGCTTCCCTGTGGACCTGGGCAGGCATGACCTCAGGCTCAGGACTTTAAAAAGCTCAGGGCCCTGATGCTTGCTGGGAGTAGTCTGGGAGAAAAGCGCAGGAGCACTGAAACATACCCAGCTTTGTAAAAGCATCGCTGAGCCTTAAGGGCCAGAAGGGTAAGGTGGGGAGGGGTAGCTCAGAGCAGAAAGCCAGACCCGAGAACACTTGGGAAGCTAAGCATGCTGGGATTGAAGCCCAAAGCAGAAGAGAAGAGGAGAGGGAGGTGAGGCGCCCTTAGTAAACTCACCTGGTGCCCTAGAGGGTTGACTTTGCCCCCAGGGCATGTTTGGCAATGGTGGAGAATTTTTTTTTTTTTTAAGACAGAGTCTTGCTCTGTCATCCCAGGTAGAGTGCAGTGGCATCACTGTAGCTCACTGCAACCTCAAATTCTTGGGCTCAAGGGATCTTCCTGCCTCAGCCTCTGGAGTAGCTGGGACTACAGGCACGCGCCACGAGGCCCGGCTCATTTTTCTATTTTTAGTGGAGACAAGGTCTTGTTGCTCAGGCTGGTCTCCTGCCTCGGCCTCCCAGAGTGTTAGGATTACAGGCGTGAGCCACCGCACCTGGCTGATGGAGACATTTTTGGCTGTCATGACTCGGGTGGCGGAACAGGATGCTACTGGCATGGAGTGGGTGGGGACCAATATCTTACAGTGCCCTAGACAGCCCCCAGCCCCCCACCACAGAGAATGATCCATCCAGCCCCAGTGTCCAAGGTGCAGGTGTTGAGAATCCTGGTCTGGAGTTTGTCCCTCCAGGAAGATTTAGGGGCCCATTCCCCCACCCCCCAGCCATGGCGGCTCACCTTTCTGCCCCCAGCCTCCATTTGCCCCCTCCCATCTTCCTCCTCCACCGTTAGGGTACACACATCCACATGCACCCGCACACATGTTCACAGATCTCGGGATTCACAAACATCAGGATTCACACATGCACTCACACACAGACAAATCTGGGAAGTCTGTCCCGCGCTTAATCGAATTACAGGACTGGAGTTTGGCAGGACATCGTGTATCTGAGCTGCAGCCTTTTGCAGCCGTTTCAGGGAGGACAGTGCAGGCTCCTTGCGATTCCAGCCGCTGCTGCTCGCCTGGGTGGCTGAGCCTGCTGCTCTCCCCACTTCCCTCTCTCTTCTCCCACTCCCAAGCCAGAGGCTGGACCCCCTGCTCTTCCTCCCTTCTCTCACCCGTTGCATTCAGCTGTTGCTAATAGGAGGCTGGCACCTCCTGAAGACAAGGTACCCCTCAGCATCAGGCCCCAGACTGTCAGGAACAGGCCAGTCCAGGCCAGTCCCTCCTTCCAGGTATTCTGCTGCCCATGTTTGAAGTGCCACTGGTTGGAAAGCGGACACACTTCTTGGGCAAGTGTAAGCCACCAAGCTCTGAAAGGTGGAAAGAGCTTGGTCTTAGGGCTTTGTGGAACCCTACGGGAGTGGGCAGGAGCCCTAATGGATGGAGGAGTGGTGCCAGTGGAGGGCACAGAGTGCTTAGGCAACTGCCATCCCCTCCCCTGCCTGAGCTGAGGGTGGGGATGGGGTGTGCTGCAGGGCAAGGGGGCTTTTAAAGATCTCTTCCCTCCAGCTCCTACCTGCCCCCACTTTGGCCTCTGCTTTTTCTGGCTCTGGGGGTGGGGTGGGCCTGTTCTCAGCCCCCCTTTCCTGGGGGTAGAGGACCCCACTCTGGCCCCTCCTTGGAGAACAGAGTGGGTGAGCTCAGGCCCCGCCTCTCATCTGAGGACGACTCCAGCTCAGAGCCTGGCAGCTCCCACTGTGAGGAAGCCCTGCACAGGCCACCCCTAGCCCAGAAACCGAGGCCCTGGGAAAGGGCCTGTGTCCGGAGTGGGCACAGGAGAGAGGCTGGGAGGCTCAGCGTGGGCGGGAGGGGCGTGGTCAGCCAGCCATGCCTGCTGGGGCACCAGCTCCCAGCAGGTGCTGTGTGCTCTCTTATCAAGCCTTTGTGGGTGTCTTCTGTGTGCAGAATCTACCCCCCAAACACACAGCTTAGGAGAAGCCTGGTCAAGCTGCTAATGGCTGGCAGTGAGGGTATCCAAGGATCCGTCGGAGGAGCCCAGCTCAGCCCTACATGCGTGACCCTTGGTGTTTGGCAAGGCAGTGGGGTAGGGAGCAGCCCTCCAACAGCCAGCTAGACTGTTTTGCTCTGGGGCCCGATGATTGGGGGTCCAGGGAAGCAGCCAGGCCCAGCCTGGGGCCCTGTGAAGCGATCTGCACTGCCCAGGGTCAGGGGGGTGGTGGGGGCGGGCCTCACCTCGGCTAACCTCCCTGCGGAACAAAGGGGCCTTTCTCCACACCCGCCGGGCTCGGGAGGGTGTGCCTGCCTGGCTACTGCCGCCAATGCAGAGAGCGCTGGTGTTTTTTTTTTTTCTTCCTGACTTTTCTCCATTTCTCTCCCTGTCTCTGGTTCCTGATCTCTGACTTTCAGTCTCCATTCTTTTTCACTTTTTGTGCGGGTGGGGTGGAGGAGATCTTGCTTTTCAAAGTGTTTATCAAATTCAGGGAGCAAATCTACATTGCCAGAAGGTGAGGGCATTCTGGGCGTGTTCTGATACTTCTGGGGTCACATAACCGTAGACTCCCCCAAATCGAGGGCAGCTTCGCCCTGGGAGAGGCAGGCAGGACTCAGAGCTGCCGCCGGCGCAGGGTGGGACGGGGCTCACTGGATGACGCTCTCCAGGCTCTGCACCTGGCACGCCCCCCACCTCCCGCTCGCCCGCCCATTCCTCAGCCCCCTTCCATCACCCCCGCACCGCAAGCTGTTCCTAATCAATGCGAACGGGAAGCTCGGCCCTCACTTCACATCACGGGATGAGCTTGGCAGCGGCAGCAACAGGAGCCGCTGCCTCAGCCTGATCCTTCCCTGGTGCACAGACCGGGTCCTTCTCCTTCCTGCTCCCGCCTCGTGGGCGCGCAGAAGGAACCACGTACCCCGGAGCTCCGGCCTCGCCCCTGCGGCAGCCCTGGAGGGCAGCTAGTGTTAACTCGCTGCGCCACCTAGCTACGGCGTCCGGGAGTGCAGCGCGCTGCCTCCTGAGGCTCCAGGGCCACCTGGGCAAACCCCCTTTGGTGCTTCAGGGCTTAGGAATGGGGAATTTGGCACCTGCCAGTCAAAGGACCAACGGATGCTATTTTACGTCTTCAGCAGCCAGGACTGTCCTTATGCATGCTTGGTATTTTACAGTGTATAAAACCTTCCCATCTCATCCTTTGTTAAAATCTGTGAAAATTCCCCGTCATATCTCATGGTGCTACCGAAGCAGGTCTTGGTTGTGTTGCGGAAGAAGGCAGGAGAGATGCACTGGGTGTCTGATAGCAGCAAGTCTAGGAGTCAAACCCCAGGCTTCTGATTCCAGCATCCAGTGCCGGGTCAGCCCCTCAGGAGGCCATCCGTTTGGCCCAGCCCTGCCCATGCTTCTAGGGCTGTGAGCTGGAAATTTGGAGTCAAAGGCCCACGTTCCTCATGCCTCCTCTGGACAGCTCTGGACAGTGGTTGCCTCAGGCCCTCCAGGGCAAGGAGAGGAGCAGGCCTTCGAGAGAGCACTGCCCTGCCCTGCCCTGCCCTGCCGTGCTGTTCACGGGGAGGCTCCGCTTCCTTCCTCTGATCAGTTCGGCCCTGCGGTATGAGGCCAGTGTGTCCAGTCCTGTGCCTGGGCCCAGTCGGGCTTTGCAGGAGGATTAGCGGTACCAGGGTTTCCACAGTAATTCATCGTGTATGGGTGTCAAGGGTTGGACCTGCAAGGAAGATGTTCTCAGGAGGGGGAGAGTGCTTCTCTTCCTCGGGTGGTCAAGGTAGCGATCATTGGAAGAAGGATCTAGAAGGGTTTCTTCAAAGTCTTATCACCCACTGCAACTGCCCTTTGAGGTCTGGGGGGATACAGCAGTGAACAAAACCAACGGAGGCCTTGTCCTCAAGGGGGTGATGGTCTAGTGGGGTGCTCCCAGCCAGGACCACCTGACCTGGGTGGCTTGGTGGCCAGGTCCCTAGGACTCTTGTGCTATCCAGAGCCAGAATATCCCACTTCCCCAGCCCTGGCCCAGCCAGAGGCTTCCCATGTTGGTGGGATTTGGAGGAAGAGCTGCTCAGCTTCCAGGCTCCAGGTGGGAGAACGTCCCCACTTAAAGATCCGATTATGGTGGGCATTTGTGTTTGTTGCTCTTCCATGAGCCAGAGTCAGCCTCTCCCTCCCCAAGGCAAGTCCCCGAGTAAAGGAGGCTTCTTTGGGGTCACTGGCCTGGGTGTTGGGTGCTGTCCCATAGAGGATGAGGAAGGTAGCACCTGAGGATGGGAGGCAGGTGGCTTCAGCCTGACTCCTGCTTCCCTGTGGGGTGAATTGAGGTAGGTGGGTTCTACTGGGTTCTTCTCCAGGCCTCTGGGTTTTCTGGGTGGATTCTCCCAAGGAAAGGGGGCAGCAGGAGGCAGGTGGGTACAGGACTCTGCTTAAGGCTGGAAAGAGAGCGGGGGTGGGTGGAGGTGCAGAGGGGCCAGGGGGGCTGGTGCTCCCCCATCCCTGCCAGTCTTCTGTCCCCTCTGGCTCCATTTCCTTAGGTGAACAGGCACGGGGCTTAGGGGCCTTCCCCTGCTCTGGGCTTAGAAAGAATTTGATGCTCTGTGGGGACTCGCTCTTTCCTCTTCTTGGTCAGTTGTTCCTTCTCTGAGCCTCCTCCTTTACTCTCTCCCCTCCCTTCCCCAGAAGCATTCGGTGTGGGCGGGTAGGGGCTCCTTGTCCTGGGGTCTCCCCGCTCCGCTCCACTGAGTGCCTGCCAGGCAGACGCTGGTGGCTGGATGCAGCCCAGCAGTTGTGCACACGAAGCCACTCCTGAATATTTTTAGGAAAGTTTTCCCTCTTCTGTTTTTTTTCCCTCCCTAAAGGAATAATTTCCTCCTCTCCTTTCTCTTCCTCTCTTTGCCTTCTCCCCTTTTCCCTGCCTCTTGGAACCTTGTCCTGTACTTCTCTGATTCTGTGTGTCTTGGGCTTCCTTCTTTGAACCACTTTGCCTTGACCCTGCTTCTCTCCCTCTCTCTCTCTCTCTCTCTCTCTCTCTCTCTTAGTTTTGTCTGTCTCTCTCTGGCTCTCGGGTTTACTGTCTCCTCTCTGTCCCCTAAACTTCTGCTTGTCCCAGACCTGTCCCTCAAGTGGCCTCCAGAGCCTCTGCCTCCCCCTTCTCATACCGCATTGGCTTTAGAGCCTGGAGGACTTTGTCTGTCCCTGTATGAATAATTAGACCAAGGGCAAGTGTGTTTGAGGGGGTGGGGGGAGGGTGATGCCCAGCCCTGGGATGTGGGGACACTATTAATAGTCCCAAGAGCAGCTGGGGCTGGGGGTGGGGGTGGTTGTCTGGCTGGCCTGGCCTGGCCTGGGCAGCTCAAAGGGCCAGAAAGGGCAGCGCTGGCAATAGAGCAGGTGGGGGTGGGGAGCAGCCCTGCAGGCCCCTTGCTGGGATGGGGTATCCCCTGCCCAGCGCCCCTGTCTTGGTGTGCAAGGTGTGGAGGGCATTCTCCACTGTCAGTTTTTATTCTTTAGGTTGGGGAGGGGACAGAAGCTTCAGGGGCTGGGGGCCATTTGCCTGGACCCCACCATTGCATGACCCCTGGCCCCAAGCCCTCTCAGAAATGCTGGTTCCAGCTGCCAGGAGAGGCGCCTGGCTGCCCATGGGCCAGCACCTGTGTTCCCGGTATCCTCAGCTCTCTGTATCCCCAGGGCTGGGCTGGGCTGGGCAGGTCGTGAGCCCAGCACTTTTGGAATCTTGGGGTAAGTGCTCTTTCCCTTCCCTATTGGTCTTCTGTTTCCCTACATCTCCCCCACTGTCCTGAGACCATTGACTGACGGCCACTGCACACTGATATTGGGAGGGACACGCCTGCCACTCTTTGCAGGTGGTAGTGGGCCAGACCCCAAGGGAGCCTCTGGCCGTGGTCTCTGGGATGAGACACCAAAAACTAAAATCTAGGACGTACTGGATGTGTCATACAGAGCATGAGCTCCTGGGGAGGGGGCTGAGAGTCAGCCATGGCGTCCCCACCAAGGTGGCACGCAAGCAGAGCCTGGAAGGAGGGACAGAGTTTCAGCAAATGGAGATGCAGGGACATGGTAACCCAGACAGGACAGCGACATTTATGGAACCCTGACTGTGAGCCAGGCCCTGAGCTAATCACCTTATTATATGTATTTTCTCATTTGTTCCTCACCCAGGAACCCTAATGGGCGGGCGTTATCTTCATTTTACAGATGAGGAAACAGTTCATAACTTGGCCAAAGTCACTGGGCCGATAGGTCTGGAGCACGGCTGTGAACTCATGGGGAGCCCTGGCGTACCACCGCTGGCCACCCACCTCCTCCTTCTACCTCCCCTCCGCCTCGGTGTGCTCCTTCCCCACCACTGTGCCCCTGTGCTGGGGCGAGGCCAGCCCACCCAGGGCCGGGGTCTCCGCAGAAGCAGAGCATGGCATTGTGCCCCCTTCCGTGGGCACCAGGTCCAGACCCAGGGCACCTCTTTGGGTGGGCCAAGGGCAGCCTCAGGGGGCAGGGGGAGGCAGGCCTGGGCTAGTGGCTCGTACCTCACTTCATCCCTCCAAGCTTTTTTTCTTTTCCTTCTTTGGTACTGGCTGCATCATTTTCAATCCCTTTCTCATGGGAATTCTGCTCTGCTGGGAATTTCTACCCCTGGGCATCTCTGAAATATCCCAGACGGTGTTGCTGCTGGGCCCTGGGTCTGCTCATTCACTCCACGGACAGTTGTGGACCCTGGTGTCCGAGGCTCTGGGTCACCTGCCAAGGGCGGACCATGGAGGAGCCTGCAGGGCCACCTGCATCTCCAAGTGCTGCTGTGGCTGGGGTCTCATTTATTCACTGCCGGGCTGGGCTTGGAGTAGCAGCTGACAGTCCTGGGCTCTTTCTCTCTGCCTGCTGGGTGCTCTGCTCTGGACCAGGGGCGTGTCCCTCCTCCTCTCTCCTTTGCTGGCCACTGCCTGTCATCTCTTGGGTAAGAGTGACTGAGCACCCAGTTCTCCATGGCCTCCTGGCTTCTCCTGCTGCTCTGTGCCTGGGTCCATCTCCCTGGGCTGGGGACAGCTACAAACAAGTGCTGGGCTGAGCAGCTCTCATCAGGAGAGTTCCCTGGAGGGATCTGGGGCTGCTTGCTGGGGACGGAGGGAAGGTAGGAGTCTGGACTCTTGTTTTCGTGAAGGAGGGCTGGAGGGCTTCTGGCTAGGTGGTCACCTCCACAGCAGGGGTGGGGATGGGGGTGACCAAGCACCACAGGAGACAGACCTTTTTCACCTTGATGCTGTCTGGGGCCTGAGGCTGTCAGATAGAGCCTGAGCATGCTGTGCTGGTCTCCTGGTTACCAGATGAGTTGACAGACTTGCCTTTCCTTCCTTCCAGCAGCCTCACTGCTAGGCATGAACCCGGTAGTGGCCAGACCTGGTCCTTGCTCCAAATCACCCTTAGAGATGGGGGTGGGTTGGTGTTGAGAAGGCAGTTCTAGGGTCAGGGATGGAGAGTGGAATGTCCCGTTCATATGCTCTGCCAGGTTCCTGTGGCCTAATCTGTTGCTTCCCTCTTCCCCCATGGCATTCCTCAAGCCTGGGCCCCAGGGGCAGCCACAGCCAGCCTAGACTGTGTGTGTGCCTGTGGATGTGACATGATTTCTTCCTCTTCCCTGTCACTCATCCCCTCTGCTGCATCCTCTTCCGCCCCCTCCTCTGAGCAGGTCACTCAAGTCAAAGGCTGAAGCCTCTGGAAAGGAGAGAGGACAGTGATGTCTCCCTGTCCCCACCCACAGCTTCAAGGCTGTGCTTCCTGGTTAGGCTTGGGCTTCTGCATCCAAACTAAGTGTGAGTCTAGGAATGACAAAAGAAGGAAAACCCACCACCTCAGGATGGCTGCAGGACGTGTGTGCGCACACACACGCATGCACACGTGCGCTGGCTCCCGGGGCAGGGTGGGGAATGGAGCGAAGGAGAGGAAGATCCTAGAAGCCCCTGGGCACAGCCGCACCGAGCCCCACCCCCAGCTCTCTGGCTGCCCTGCCTTCTCAAGGACTTCCTTGGTCCCTTGAGTCTCCTGTCTGCTGAGACGGGGAGAACCCCTCTGTGACCCGTCCCTCTAGCCCCCCATCCATCCGCCGCTCCCCTCCTCAGGGTGTCTCAGATTCTCGGACTTGGGTTTCAGGAGGCACAATAGTTACATTCTCCAGCTCTGATTGCTACAGGCCGGGCCTCTGGCTCCCCTTGAGATTGGGTTTCCCGTGCCCTGGATGCTCCGGAATCTCAGAGGAAGGGGGGAAGGGGGTGCAGCGCGGGGGAGGCCAGGGATGGGCCCCTGAATTGCATCAGTGCTTCAGAGGACAGGGTATTGCAGCTGCCTGGGGGCACCCCCAGAACAGAGTGTACCCCTACCTGTTTTTGGAACCTCAGGCCTGGGGAGGGCCAGGGGAAGGGCAGGCACACTCCAAGGGCTGTTCTCCCCAGCCCCTAAAGGCCAGAGGTCCCTGCAGAATCGAAGGGGGCTCCTCTCTGGTGACTCTGCATGTGCCATCTTACTCCACCCACCCTTTCTTGACAGTCAGAAGTGGCTGGTGGCACCTCCAGGTGTGCATGTGCATCTGAATGTGTGACAAATGTCGCTCACCCGAATGTACACACACGCCTGGGCACACACATGTGGGTTCGGCCCAGACTGGATCTGCACTCCCCTCTCTGTGAAGCCCCCAAGGAATTCACTGGGCAATGTCCATGGGGGCTGCTGGCCGGTGAGTTACATGTGGCCCCTTTCACAGAGCAAGTTTGTTTCAAGTGGGAGCGGAGGCAGAGTGTTGGCTGCAGTGATCAGGAATTCCTCCCTCACCTAGCGGGAGCTGTAAATATCTCCCCGTCTGTGGCTGGAAAATATATATTAAAAACACACTATCAATTGGGGTTTATGTGCAGCACCAGGCTCCTCCTGGCTGCTAGAGCTTTCCCTCCAGAGCTCCGCTGAAGAGGCAGAGTCCTCTTGGAAACACGCACATGTACACACGTGCAAACAGGCAAAAGGGAGAGGGGAGGGGGCTGGAGAGAGGTCAAGTGAAGGCAAAGGAAGGACAGAGGGAGGGGGGCCAGGACAGAACAAAGTGAGAGCCGGGAGCCAGGGCAAGGTCCGGGAGCTGGGGGCGGTGAGAAGGGCAGTGATGCGGTGGGGGTGCTTCGTGGCTGTTCCAGGGGATTCCAAGGGCCCAAATAAGGGAGAGGCCCACACTGCCCACCCTTGGCTGAGCCTGGCCCTGGTCTGGGTGCTGCCCGAGCCCTCTAGCCTACAAGCTGTCGATGCGGGGGATGACCCACGGGGAGCACCCCGGAACTGGGAGCCAAACCATTTCAGAGACTTGTTCTGCAGAGCCCAGATTTATCATCTGTTCCTTCGCAGTCCTCCCTTCGGGAAGCCTGCATGGTGGCCAGAACCAAAGGCAGGGGAGGCCTCTGCCTTGGAGGCGTGGATCTCGTGCATAGCCCAGGTCCCCAGAGGAGGATGGCCAGCAGCAGAGCTACACACTTGCGCGCTGGCCTGGCACCACACAGCAGCATTGACAATGAGCCGAGGGCTCCGAGATTTTCTCCCTCCCCAAGCCTGGCCCAGGGGGCAGGGACCCAGATTGACAGGGCACTGGTCGGACATGTGGCTGGGCTCAGTTTTTAGGGGGCTGCATTTGATGGGCCGAGTGGGAGCACAAAAGCCAAGAGCGTAAAAGGAGCTCTCACCATCAGCACAGAGAGAAACATTTATTTGGTGTGGGGCCCAGGGGAGGCAGTGGCACCCCTCCATTCCATCTCTAGTCTCTCTAGGAAGTGGCAGGAGCTGTAGTCTCTCAAGAGAGGTGGCTAGGAAGGAGAGTGGGTGGCCTTGAACTTGTGGGGTGTGCAGTCAGGGTCCCCACTGCTCTGGCAACCAGGCCGGAGAAAAGGCCGTGGCCTGAAAGGCTGCCATGGGATGTGGCCCCAGAAGACGGGAGAATCAGAGAAACAGCCTCAGGGGCGTGGGCTGGGCGAGAGAGGATAAAAGATAAAAAGATAGAGCCCGGCACCTGCCTGCCTTGTGCCAGCCAACACTGTCCCTGCCCCTCCACAGCCCACAGGCCACCAGCTGGCCCATTGTCCCCAGTGAGAGAGCAGACACTGGAGGGGGTGCTCCCGTGTGGGCAGGGGCTCACTCGTGCACGCCTGCCTAGCAGGGACTGCCAGGAGAGAGCCACCCTGGGCTCAGGGGCAAGGAGAGGAGAAGGGGGTGACCAAGAGGTGGAGCGTGGAGACCAAGTGGGAGGCACGGCCAGAGTCTGGGAGGCTGCCCTCCACCTTTGCCGCGGAGAACGGAGCCCCGCTGTGCTGCAGTCAGGCCCCTCCTGTGCTGTTGGCAGTGGGCAGTGTGCGGGGCCTGCGAACAGGAGATAAAGAGTTCAGGCAGAGTGTTTTTTCTCACTAACCGTGGATTTGTGTGTTTGTTCAGCTGGTGGCTCTGATAAGCCCCATTCTGCCAGATAAAAGCCAGGCAGCCGTGAGGTGGGGCCTGGGGAGGGGTGTCATAAAGGGGCCGTCCTCCTGTCTGTCCCAAATCCTGAATCCTGGGGTTATCCCCTCCCCAGGGAGTCCAGACAGGGAAAGGAGGCTCTGGAGCACGCCAGCCGGGGCGCAGCTCCCAATGCCTGTGGTGATGCAGAGCAGGCCGAGACCCGGGGCAGGCCGTCTCCTTGCCCTCCCTGGGAGCCTGGCCACCCGCAGACCCGGCGGCCTGTCTGGGCCCTGCAGCCAGCCCCTCCCCTGCCTGTTCAAGGGGCCCCTGAGCTGACGGGGTGTTCGAAGACCCTTCCCCATCGTGGCCCTTGGTGTCCCCAGGTGCCTGCCACCCTGTCAGGACAGGGGTGTGCTCTCGCTGAACTAGTGGAGGCCCTGGGCATGGAGACGGCCTGTGGGGGCTTCAGCTACCTTAAGTGGTGGCGGCCCCAGGCCCGGCGCAGGCCTTCCCTGGCCCTTTCGCTGTGCTGGGCGCGGGGAGCAGAGGGACGCCGCTCGAGCAGATCGGTGGGGCCCTGCCCGCAGCTGCCCCTGCCGCAGGGCTGGCTCCTCTATCTCTGAGCCTGGGTCCAGATTTCCCGTGTCTCTGCCTTTTGTCCTGGAGCGGAGCTGAGCGCGTCAGGGGCCGCCGGCTGGGGCCGCCAGCCGTAAGATGGCTGCCAAGGTCTAAAATGGCTGCCAGCAGCGCCCGCAGGCGCGTGGCCGCCGGCCTCGCCCGCCCGGCCTCACTCCCGCTTGCTCCTTTACAGGGAGCTAATAGTAATAACAGCAATAACGTTTCAGGGCTGCGTCCCGGTTTAGAAGGATTTCCTGTCTGTCGCGCTCTCCTGGAGCCCCATTTGTCTCTGCCTCGGTCGCTGGCCCTCCTCCATCTCTTTGTCGGGTTCCCTCGCATCTTTCTGTCCCTGGGCTAGGTGTGCGCATGCGCACCCACACACGCGCGGGCAGGCAGCTCTCCTTGGCCTTCGCGCTGGGCCGGGACCACTCCCATGGGGTGGACTCTAAGGCCTCCTCCTTCTCCCCAGACCCAGGCCTGGAGGGCTCAGTGGACACTGAGTCGGTGCTAGGCTGGGTGGGATCCATCGCAGAGACCCCTGGGCAGCGATCGGGACCACGTGCCCCTGGCTGGCTCTGCAGGCCAGTCCTGAGGCTGTGCCTTTCCCCCAGCCGCAAGTCTGAGCAGCCTCAGGGCCTGGTGGAGGAGCCTGGGGTGGGCCACCTGCCCCTAGGTCCCCTGGCTGCTCCCCCTGGACCAGCCAGGCTCCAACCAGACCAAGGAAGTCAGGGACGGGCTGAGGCGAGAGAGTGACCGGAAGGTTCACACCCACACCGTGCAGGGGCACGGAGGTCACCCTCCCAAGGACCATGGGAGGAGGTCTGTGTGCTCCCTCCAGGGCAGAGAGTGCCACTAACTTCTCTTGCTAAACACACCGTCAGGCTGAGTGGGAAGGAGGGTGAGGGGCCTCATTAGCACTTTCTTACACACACACACAAATACCTGTTTTCTTGACTTGCTACAAATTTTTTAAAAAAATTTTTTAAATGGAACAAGGTAAAGAATAGGGGGAGTGGGGCCTGAAACCATTGCTCTTTTCCACCTGTCACCGAGGCAGGCAGCCAGGACTGTGACTAGCACTCCCAACCCCAGACATGGCTCGGCCTTTGCTCGGAGAGGGCTGAGCAGGAGGGCACGTGGCTCTCTTCCTTCTGAGTGGCCAAAGGGTCCCTCACCCCTGCTCTTGGGCCAGCATCGCCCTTTGGGAACCTCCTTACGGTGAGGGTGAGACCAGGAGGCAGGGCCACTTTGAAGAGTAGGGCAAAGCCCTGGCCAATGCCAAGGCACAGTTTTCAGATGCCACCCCTATGTTGTGAGCAGCTGATTCTTCACCAAATGCCTGCCTTCCTCCTTCCCCACAACCTGCCCCAGCCCCCCTCTGCCACCCTCTCGCCAGCTGTCGTGCCCAGGCAGGCATTCTGGAGGTCCCCGTTGTGCCCCTGGCACACAAAGCTTTGAGGACCTGGGGGGTGGAGGTGGGGGGGTTTCCCAAGCTTAGCAAAATATTCACACACACACTCCACCCTGCCCCCAGCTCTCTGTGAGCTCCCACTGCACAATGGGCCCTTGTCTTGGGGCTCCCTCTGAGCAGCTGTGGCACTGGGGCATGAGACAGCCCAGACAGGCTGGCACAGAGCGGGCGACGGCGTCAGGGCAAACCTCCCCCTCTGGGTTGCCAGGCACTGCCTGTGAGCATAAAGGTGAGGTGGGGGAGGTGCAAGCAGGCAGGGATGGCTTTAATTAACTGAGTAAGGGAAGGGGTGCTCCTCTGGGAGCTAAGCCGGTGGGGGCTGGGGACCCTTGGGTCCGTCCCAGCTGTGGAGAGAGGGTCTCTGGCATTTCTCCTGGCCCCTCCATGCTCCTGACTCTTGGCCTGTGCTGCTCAGCTGAGGGTGACTTTGTCCTCTAAGGCACAGTGGGCAGCATCTGGGGCTAGTTTGGGTTGTCACCACTGGGGTGCTGCTGTCATCTAGTGGGTGGAGGCCAGGGATGCCGCCCAGACACCGTACAGTGCACAGGACAGCCCCACCGCAGAAAACAGTCCAGCCCAAATGTCCAGAGCGTTGAGGCTGAGAAACCTGCTCTGGGGCATGAGCTGGTTGTTCCTTCCCCTCTCCCATCTCCTCAGCCACCTGGCTGGGCGGAGGGTCACTCTCCTGCAGCTGCTTGTCAAGTGCTTATGGGGAACTTTGCTCCTGACCTCCTCCTCCCCTTTGTGTCTCCTTCAGAATCCGGACAATCAGATAGTTCAAACCAGCAAGGAGATGCGGACATCAAACCACTGCCCAACGGTCAGTGCCCCGCCTGCCCTTGCTCACCCTGGCCGGCCTGGCCGCCTTCGCTTCTTCCCCTTCACTCGGCTGTCCCTTGCCTGAACTTGGACTGCTGTCCCAAGGGGAGGGGGCTCACCTGGAGCATAGGCCGCTCTTCAGCATAGACCTGAGAGGGCAGAACTGGGCTTGGGAGGGAGGAGTGAAAGGCGGGGAAGAGCTTTGGAGACACAGGCAGGCAGCCCCCTACTGGCCTTGCCTTGGCTCACCCTCCCTTTTCCCTCTTCAGGGCACTTAAGTTTCCAAGACTGTTTTGTGACTTCTGGGGTCTGGAATGTGACAGAGCTGGTGAGAGTATCACAGAGTAAGTGAGTCCTCCCTTCCAGGTTGGGCCAGAGGCGGGGACTGGGGATGCGGAAGTGGGATCTCCCAGGGCCCACTGCTGATGGGGTCTCGGGGTGGGTGGATGGGGGCAGACGGGGCCACCCGGGACACTTTCTACCCTATTGGCACCGGGCTGGGTGGAGCAGATCATCCAGAGAACCCCACCTCTGGTCCCCACTGCTTCGAGGGGAAAAAAGCCACAACCAAAGGCTCTTCCCTGTTGACCCCCAGCCAAGAGGAGGTTTCCTCAGCAGCCCAGACGGCCCACCTTCCCCCATCTCATGGCCCCACAGTGACCGTGCCCTGGGCTCTGAGGAGCAATGAACAGGCCCCATTGGGCTGCCTCACCTTCTAAACCTCATCACCATCTTGTTTTTCCCAGCTCCTGTGGCGACAGCATCAGGGCCCAACTTCTCGCTGGCTGACCTGGAGAGTCCCAGCTACTACAACATAAACCAGGTGACCCTGGGGCGGCGGTCCATCACCTCCCCTCCTTCCACCAGGTGAGCCCAGCGCCTCAGCCTTCCTGCCTCCCCTGCCCCCCAGGCCATCCCCCCAGGCCTGAGTGCTTCAGAATGTCACCCCTCACTGAGGGCACGGGCTCAAAAGCAGCCTGGGCCCAGTGTGCTCAGTCACCCACTGAGCTTCCTGCCTCTTGCTGTCATACACCACTTGGCCTTGGGGACACAAACCCACATAAGGCATGGCTGTTTCTAGAAGTGGGGATCGCAGAAGGCCTCTCTCTTGGAGAGGTGACACTTGGGCCCAGACACCCATTGGGCTGGTACAGGGCTACCCAAGTGAAAAAGCAGCATCCATCCCAGTCAAAGCTGGACAGCCCCACAGAGGGCTTTGGAGACCAGAAGAAGGCATTTAGGGTTCATCCTTGGGCCGTGGGGACCACTGAGGGGTTTTCAGCAGGGGATGTTGTTCTAGAAAGCTCCCTCCAGCAGCAGCGCGTGTGGGTAGGACTGACAGCCAGCTAGGAGGCCACTCTGACAGGCTGGGGTGGAGGTGGGCCTGCCTGGTGGGGGTGGCGAGACAGGGAGGGACGGAGTGGACGGCTGCTTGGGAGGTGGAGACAGTCAGCTCTGGTCAGGCAAGTCCTGCAGGGCAGGGTTAATCATATTTTTTTTAAAAATGGACGTTTGTGTTTATTGTGAGCTTTTTGGCATTCATTTTGATTTTAAAAATTACTGCATTAAAATATGCTTTATGTTGATGACTGAGTTTTATGGCACCCCCTGACATTCTTGTCCCTGCGAGTACCTCACGTACCACACCTGGCCCTGGGGCTGATGGGAAATAATGAGCAGGGCAGAGGAGGCAGCTGAGGGTTTTGCCGACTTCTGTGACGTGGGAAGGGGCTGGAGGAGGGAGCGGGTGGGCTGGCATTGAGGTTGGGCATGCAGTTAGTGCCTGGAAGTGTGCAGGTGCTGTGCTGCACCCTGCGTGGAGGGCCGTCAGTGCGTGGGCCATCTGCCTGAGTGCTCGGGGACTCCCTGGCGTCTTGGCCCGCCCTTGGCCCATCTGACCTTTTCTTCCTTCCCCAGCACCACCAAGCGCCCCAAATCCATCGATGACAGTGAGATGGAGAGCCCCGTCGACGACGTGTTCTACCCCGGGACAGGCCGTTCCCCAGCAGCTGGCAGCAGCCAGTCCAGTGGGTGGCCCAACGATGTGGATGCAGGTATGCGTGCGGCGAGCCCGACCCAGAGCGAAGGCAGCCTGGAGCCTTGTCGCCTCCACTCGGTCTACCTGGCCGGCCTCCCACTGGTTTCCCCCGTTGGGTGGCATGACCTGTCTGTCTTCCTGCCTCCTGATCTTCCGGAAGAGGGCAAAGCAGGCTGGACGAGGGGCAAGGAGGTGGGCAG
The DNA here is from genome assembly GCA_004363605.1 of Indri indri. NCBI lineage: Eukaryota > Metazoa > Chordata > Mammalia > Primates > Indriidae > Indri > Indri indri. The sequence continues at coordinate 79,033 of RJWJ010004015.1, forward strand.
CAGAGCCCAGGGGCATGGCAGTGGGAAGCAGAGGGGCCTCCAAGCCTCTGGAGCCCTGCAGTGGCCTCCTCGGGGCCACCTTCCTATGGCAAATTTCCAGAGAGGTTGCCCCACCCTATGGGCTTCGTGGTTTAAAGCAGTTTCTTAACCTGGGCACTGATGACATTTGGGGCTTCATCATTCTCTGTGGTGGGGGCCGTCCTGTGCACCACAGGATGTTTAGCAGCATCCCTGGCCTCCAGCAACACCCTCAGTTTTGCTGACCAAAAGTGTCTCCGGACATTGCTGAATGTCCCCCATGGGGACAGAGTTGTCCCGGGCTGACAACTGCTAGTCTCAAGGGCCCAGCTTTAACAGAGAGGCTCAGAGTCTGGTGAAGAACGCGCAGAGTCATTTTCAGGCCAGGCAGGGAAGCTGGCAAGGGCAAAGAGCCTGTAGCAGCCAGCTCAGTCCTTCCCAGTCCCCTCTAGGCACCCCTCCCTTCCCACCCATCCACCTTCACCTTCAGTCTTGGTGGACAGACCTGGACAGCCCAGGTGGAAGAAAGTATGTGCGTGCACGTGCGTGAGGAGGCTGGCTGCAGGAGACCCCTGCCTGGGGCCCTGGTGGCGCAGCCTTGTGTGCCTTCACTGCGCGGGCATCATGGGTCTGGGGGGTGCAGACCCGAGCATGTGGGGCATGCAGGGCACATCCGCTCCGGCCGGGCCCGGGACTGGGGCCTCATCCTCTGATTCAGGAAGACAAGTGTCTGGCCTCATGGTGCTTTGTCTGGTGTATGCCAGATGCACCCCTCCTGGGAAGGGCCAGGTGGGCAGGCAGAGGCCAGGGTGGGGCCAGAGAGGCGCTCCTGCTCTTCTGCTGTCCGATGAGTGCAGACTCCAGCTTCTCTGCTTTCAGCTCCTGGGAGGAGAGGAGGGCTTGCCTCCAGGCCTTGGGCTGAGGGAATGGGCCCTCAGTGGAGGCTCACTTCTGCAGGATGGCACCCTGGCGTGAGTCTGGGGCCCCTCCCAGGGTATCCTCCTGGCAGGCAGGGACCTGGGCTAGCACAGCCCACACACTTCTGGGAGGCAAAAGGAGGAGTGGAGAAGGCCCAGGAGACTCTTCAGCTACATTTCCGGTCCCCAGTCAGGCCTCAGTCGGGTGACACCTTCT
>RJWJ010004016.1:0-80217 GCA_004363605.1 Indri indri
GGTAACATCATGAGTATAGTTCATTAATTTTCTGCCTAGCCTTCCTCGACAGCCTGTAGCCATTCAGCAGACATAAATATTGGGAGATCCATAGATGCTCAAGTCCCTTATATAAAATGGCACAGTATTTACGGTATTTGCTTATAACCTACGCACATCCTCCCATACACTTTAAATCATCTCTAGATTTCTTATAATACCTAACACAATGTAAATGCTGTATAAATAGTTGTTATACTGTACTGATATTTTATTTTTATTCTTTTTGTTATATTGTTATTTTTTCAAAATATCTTCAATTTGCAGTTTGTTGAATCCACGGATGCAGAACGTGCAGATATAGAGGGCCAACTGTCATTAACAACTTTGATGACATCATGCTGAAAGGTGCTGAAGACCTAGCAGTTATCCTAGATGCCTCAAAGGACACATGGAGAGCAGCAGCAGAGTATCCATAGAAGTGGTGATAGGGCTTAGGGTCTAGCAATGATCATGACCAGTCCCATTAGTAAAGTCCTAATTTAAAATAAAGACATTTTCTGGGCATGGCTGTATTACTCAGCTTGCCCATAATTCCAAGCCTTGTTCCCGAGGCTTCCATCCGATTCTGCAAGCTGCCTGATATCCTTCAAATAGATGCTTTTTCTGCTAAAGTTAGCTAGAATCGGTTTCTTGTTTGCAGCCAAGAGCAATATCCTGATTTCAGATTATAGAATTTATAGGGCTGTAAACTAGACGGTGAACACAAAGATTACTGTGCCTGAGTGCACAAGTATTCAGTCTACAGATGGAGTAAGGCATGGAGAGACTGGAGGGGAATCAGGTGAATAATCGAGCAACTGCATTAATAGAAACTTAGACTGGACTACTTTAAGACGGACAAGGGTTTGAGAGTGTTCTCCACACACACTTCTTCCAACAGTTCTGGTAGGCTCTCTGGGCTGTTGATTGGCTAAATACAATATGAATTTATAGCTGAAGGTGATACTTCACAGCTTACCCAGAGAAAACCCCCCTAACCTTCTTTCCAGAGGCACAGATCCCGGTGGAGAAAGGGGGTAGAAAGAACATGAGCATTGTTTCCTTTGCTTCCCTTTCTTTGAAACCTATTTAGAATTTCTGTCATTTAAGAGGTATGAATGACTCCTATGTCTTTGCTGAGATCAACACCACACAGTCATTTTTAGAGTTGCCAAGGGCTACTTGGAAGATAATTAGCAGTGCCTAGAACGAGAACTGATACTTAAGTAAACATGACGATTAATCTTAAGATCTTTACGCACCTATTAATTAATTCTCACCATCACAGGTACCTCCAAATCCAAAGAACTGATAACAATTTTTTTTCCTAGCCTTTCAAAACGTTTTGTACCAGGAAGTGAAGACATGTGGTTTAATCAAAACATGAATTATTGCCTTATGTAAAATGTCTTTCATGGATTTCTATCCCAGGATATCTTGCCTTGACCTCTAAGGACTCGCTATAAAGAGAATTAAGTACTTAAGGGCATGTGCTATAGAAGTATAAAATGCAGCTGTAGGGCAAATAGCCTCTAAGTCTTTTTTATGTAGCAATTAAAACTCTTTAATCCATAATTAGGAAAAGGAAAATGATTTTTAAAAATCATGATCTTTTAGGTTCCTATTGCTTTCTGGGCATTCTCAATATTTCCACCAGCCTGAACAATGTTTATTAATTTGTTTTAGGGCCTTTAAGGTTAGCTGACCAAGTGTAGATTTGCTGCAAGAAAAATAAGTATGTACTACAGGTAATTTTGATAAAATTCTAAGAAAAATACCCTTTGTCTAAGGGAACTATGGTGAAGTGCAGGTTTTCCTCAATCCCTTTATTTTTCTGCTGACAAAAAAATCCAGATACAGAGCAAAATGAAGGTGTCCACATGGGTTTCTGTGAGTGAAATGCCTGTAACTTTTGACATAGAAGCTATTGCAGTTAAAGCACTTACTTACATGTTAAAAATAGGTGGCCTGGAACTAATGTCTATTTTCCACGTGCTCTAAAATACAAATCTGGATAAGTCACAAGTTTACACAATCTCATTGAGGCTTCTTCCCTATATCCTTGCATTAGGCAAATGACTAATATTCATAGAAGAGATTTATGTAACTCAAGTTTGTTAAGGAATTACCTATTTTAATTTTCATATGGAACATAAGAAAAAATCTAACATAATCAGTTTCTTCTCCTGTCTCTCTCCCTAACCTGTCCATCTACCTATATAAATCTTTCTGCCTACCTTTCTATCTCTTTCCTTATAATCCTCTCAATGCTTCTACCTAAAAATAGTTAAAGCAAGAGTTATAGCCATGGAAAGAGCAGCACAATCTAAGGCTAATCCCTGGATTACAGCTTTCACTCCTATCAAACAAGGCAACTTTTAATGATTCAACACATGCTGCTTGGTCCTTTTGGAACAGCCTCTAAAAATAAATACATTTTTTAGTTAAAGACTTTAGGAACTTCTAAGAGTCTGGATCACAACATGTACCTGAATCTTTTTCATCTCATTCTTTCAAAAATAAGTTAAATCATTCATTATATTTAATAATATTTTATAAAACAATGTTATTAACTTATGCACCATCATACTTTTTGCATTTTAAGGATAAGGATATATGCCTCTTTGATACAGATACATATATCTATAAAAAGTAAAATGCAGAGAACTTTTTATGGGATTTTTGCCATTTTGTGGTAATTTATCTACAGAAAATTTACATTCATAGCAAGCTATTTTTATCCCAAGTATTCCTTTGTTTGGACTAGATTAAGATGACCTAGCAATAGTTTCATTACAATGAGGTCTTTAAGGTTTACAAGTGTTAGTCCTGCTGACTTTGCCTGAGATACGCATGTTCTCTGGCTTTTTCACAATCACCTTGAAGGGAATGGTAACTGCTCCTTTTAGGCAACCATTAGGAACCACAGGCTGATTCTGGCTTAATGGCATTCTTTAGATTATTGCTACTTCCAACAAAGTAAGAAACTACTGAAATCTCTGGTGTATGAAGGAGTGGAACATTCTAGAAAAAGAAATAAAATGTTCAGACCTTGATATTAAGCATAGGGCCTGTCAACTCTAAACAAATCCTTGGAAGATCAATTGTTTAAAAAATTGATGAATGTCGGATAAAAGAGTTCCACATTTTCCCCAAGATATTGCCAACAAAAAAGTCAAAAATTCCAAAAGGTAAAAGAGGGCAGTTCACACCGAATCCTTTCTTTCCACATAATTCTTCAGCTTGAGGCTCTCAACCTTTTTAATATTCCTAACAGCATGCCTGCAATATCATGTACAGCATCCCTGCTAAGAGGCTCCATGAGGAAAGGAAGGGAAATTTGAGAGAAATACATGGATTTTACCTGGCATGAATAAGACTGTAATGCAAATAAGAATATAGCACTTCTGGGATTGTCAATTTTGCACGTGTGAATTTGTTCTACATATCGTGTGTTCTCTTAATAATTAGATACTGGGAAACTGTTGTAAAGGAAAAACAAATGCTTGAAATAGATCTTTAACAAGCTGTGAAATGGCTGAACATGCAACAATGATGAAACACTAACACTGAAATTAAAATTTGCCCACATAAATCCACTGTAGTGATCATTAATAAGAGCAGTATTTTATATGTCAAAAATGCTTGCCTTAATTAAACATAGAAACAATCCTGTACCTTATCATAGCTATTATCTTACTGTAGGCGACATTAGAACAAACTCTTATTTTTAACATCGTGTCAAAAATAATTTTCCAGATCACCTGTCCTCTAAACCTGATAAGTTTTAGAATAAATAGTGAGAGGTGCCCATGGATTTTTCCATTGGATACTCAAATGGTCTTAATATAAAGTCAATAGGATATTAGACATGTTTCACTTTAAATAAATCCAATATACAAAAGTCCAACATTTTTGAAACCAGTAAATTATAGGAAAAGTATTTAAATAAAAAAAAAAGAATACAAATCATATAAAAACATAAACTCCGACTATGGAATTCTGATTTTTTAAAAAATGCAACTTTTTAAAGATAATCTTTAAAACTCATATTAGAATTCCCATCACTAATGTGAGCCCCCAAAATAAGAAAATAGAAGCATTAAAATAACTGTTGCTTTATAGACTCCTAGTAGATCAAGACATTAGAAACCCAACACTTAAATCAGATATATAAGAAACCAAGTTTTTAAAATCAGTAAATTATAAAAAGGTTATTTATATAAACAATTGAATCCATATTCCATATCACATAAAAAGATTCTCTCTGAATATGGAGTTTTCCTGATTAAAAAAAAATGCAGCTATTTGCATGTATTCTTTTAAAATTCTTAGCATGCCCCTCCACTAAAAGGAGCCTCCAAATGTGAAAAAACAGAAACGTTAAACCAACTGTTCTTTTACAGACTCTTAGTAGACCAGGAGAGTAGAAACTGAAAACTCATGTCAGAGATGTCTATAAACATTTATCCAGAGAAATCCTTACAAATTCTTTATCCTACCAAACATGTTCATTCTTCTGATTTGTAGCAGTCAGATTAGGAATTACAAATGAGATGTGAAGCAAACAAAACAGACTGCAAAGATATTATAATGTGCGAGGGGGAGGAGGGGACGGATATATGCATACACAAAGAGTGCAATGCGCACCATCCGAGAATGGACACACTTGAAACTGGGACTTGGGGGGAAGGGGGGCCAAGGGCAACATACGTAACCTAAACATCTGTACCCCTATAATAACAAACTATAAAAAAAAAGACATTATAATGTGAATATAAATTATGTAATTCTGTCACCTGATTTAACTGACTGAAATACACATTAGTAATCTGTAGACAAATTGTCCACGCATGCTACTGTGTTTATTCAGCAGCCTCTCTGTTCAGGGTACTTTTTGAGCTGCCCAGTGACCAGTAAAGTGATGGGCACAATCCCCAACTATCATGGCAGAGCCAGAGGAAGTGCTGTTATTTCCCGCTTCCCTCAAGGTTTCCTGCCATTTCTCCCTGTTTAAATTCTACACACCCCTGAAGAATCCACTCAAATGCAAAATTCCATGGAATTTCTAAAGAGCTTTCTTGTTTGTTCAAGCAAATATAACCAAAGGAGCAACATGACTGATATTGACAACTTCTGGTTTGGTTTGGTTAGGTTACTGTGTGTTGCTTTGAGAATAGAATCTCCTTGAGCTACAGAAACCACAATCCTTTCTTAATATGATGAAATATCAAAACATTCTTTCTTCATAGGGATGGGAGCAATTTTACATATTTCTTTTTGATTTTCACAATTCGTAGTGTGTATATATTAAAGTGGTTCGTGAAGCTTGGTTCCTGTTTCTGAACTTCACTCACTAAAAGACTTCCAATATTTTCAGTAAGATGACACTAAAGAATATTCAACACATAGAGTTAATTACATGCCTAATAATAAATTCAGTCAGAATTCTTTGTTTGAAACTAATTTAGGTTTTGATAGGGAAACCCATTTCAACTTTTGATAGGGAAACTCATTTCAAAAAACTTTTAAAAAAACAAAACAAAACCCAGTAATGCAGAAACATCTGGTACATTGTAGTATAATCTAACTAAATCTAACCAAATTAAAATACGGCTACACCTGCCCTAGTAAATAGACAAGAAATATAAAGAGGATATCAACAACATCTCTTTAACTTTGGTGATATCCATCTACTTATGCAATATTTTTTAAAAGTTTATTAAAGAAGCAAATATTTCCCTTCTCATTATCTCATCAGTTCCTTAGCAAATTTTTGTTTCTAGAATATAAAAATAAATTGTACCTATCTTGCCCACTTTATCTAAAAATATTAAATTGAGTCTGACTAACGAGGTTTTTTGTTACATTAACAACAATGTTTCTTTATACAGAAAAGATTACCTTGGAAATTTAAAATAAACCAATTGGTATAATATTAAACTCCAAGTCCTCACAAAGTGAACTGCTGTGTTTGATATAACTCAAAATGTCAAAATTGTGACTATATTTATTTATTCCAAAGAAAGCTTTGTAAAACCCTTTATCATGCAAAATGCATGAAACTAACAGATACAAAAAATGAAATGTTTTGAGTGATTTCAAAGTTAAATATGAATATGTAGTTGAAACTTGTTCTGCTTTACTAAATATTAAAATCATTATGATACAAAAGCAGTTCACAGTGACCATCATGTCAGAAATATTATTACTAAACTGAGAATTTCCTGAGGACTGGTGATCAAATATATGGGGTGACTAATTTCCCTGTTTGTTATTAACCCCTAAAGACAATGTCTGAATGTTGTGTGCAGTAGTTGTGTCAGACTTATTAGATAATACAAATTAAGAGCTCATTAACTTGGTAAGTGAGGTTTCTCTTCTATTACTGGATATGTGAATTAAGTTATAGTGGATGTGACCCCCTAACTTATTTCTTGTGCATTAATGTGTATATGTGATACCATCCTTCTTTTAAAGCATTAATTAAGAATATCATGCTGATAATACTTTTCTTCTGCCAAATATTTCTGGCATTAGAAATATCTTTCCTACTGATTCTTTTCTGCCGCGATAATTTAATCCAATTCATCTATAAATTCTAACAGTTCTAACCCCAAAATATACCCCAGCGTGTCCACTTGTATCCATCTCACTGTTACTTTCCTAGTCCAAGCCATCATCCATCTTGCACGTGAACTCTCACTATGGTCACTTAAGTGGTATTCTTGCTTCTCTTCTCTTCCCATAACCAATTTTCCACATAGCAGCTAGAAGGTTCTTTTTTTTTTTTTTTTTATTTCAGCATATTATAGGGGTACAGATGTTTAGGTTACATATGTTGCCCTTGCCCCCTAGAAGATTCTTTTGAAATATACGCATCAAATCATGTCATTCTTTTGCTAAAACCATCCAGAGACATCCCATAAAATTCAACTCTGCTTGTAAAGCCCTCCATGGACCAGGCCCTGCCTTCCACTGTAAGCCTTTCTCTATTACTCAGTCCTCACTTATACCACTCTGGCCTTCTCTTCATTCCTGGAATCTGCCAAGTCTACTCCCAACTCCAGATTTTGTTGGAATGGTCCCTCCCAGGTTTTCCTAGGTCTGATGAACCCGCATACTCAGGCTCCAGTTCAACTGTCATCTCCTGAGGACTTCCCTGGTCACGAAACATAGAGCAGCCCCTAAACAGCCATCATGACCAAGTAATTCACTAGCGCTTTACCCTGCTTATTTTCTTCATAGCACCCTCTAAAATGGTCTTTTCCATTAATTTTAATGTGTTTGTTCTCTGTGTCTCCTACTAGAAATATGAACTTATTCATAACAGGCACCTGATTTATCTAACCAACAAATCATGGCTAGAACACAGCAGAAAACAAATAACCTGTTAATTGAATAAAGAGCCTCCAAATACGTGAGTACATATTGAAGTTTTATGTTACAAAGTTATCTGTAACTCTTGATAAGACAGCAGTATCCCTAGATATTAATAACTTTAAAAATGTGACTCTATGAAAGGCTGCTTACTTGGTTACCTGGAGCAAATAATTTGCTATCAGTAAGTGACATAGCAATTATCATCTGTGAATATCAACAAAGCCAGTAAAGTAGCACACTTTATTTTGAAATCAGCTATCTGCAGAAAATATGACCAAAAGCTAGGAAATTATTTAAAACCAGACAAAAAGAGGTTTCAGGGCAGTTAGAGAGAGGTGTGCCAAAATAAGAAATATGGATGGGGGAGAGGTTAGGTTTTGGGAGGCTTCTTTTGGAACACAAGATCTGATTTTTATTCTGGGGAGAACTAATAGAAGTAAAAAGTAGACGTTTACATGCCATGTAAAGTCCAAAGACATTTACAAAGACATTACACACAAATACACGATATCCCCCTCTCAAGGAAGTAGAGCTTACTCCCCACCCCTTGTGTATGGGCTGCACTTAATGACTTGTTTCCAAAAAGCAGAGTATGGAATGGGAGAAAACAGTGACTTCATAGTGCAAAACCTGCCCACCATTACCTTGTTCAGGTGATCAAAGTTAGCATCGTCAGTGATAAGTCATGCTGATGGCAGGTACCCTGGATATTAGTGATGAGAATGGCACTTTACCTCTGTGGTCAAGCTCCCCAAAACCCATAACCCCAATGCCACCATGGAAAAAACTTCAGACAAACTCAAATTGAGGTACATTCTACAAAACAGCTAACCACCATTACTCAAAACTGTCAAGGTCATCGAAAACTAGGAAAAACGGAGAAACTATCACAGACTAAAGGAGGCTACAGGAGATGTGTAATGTGGGTAGTGGACAGGATCCTGGAACAAACAAAAAAAAGGGCAGCCAGGAAAAATCAATGAAATCTGAATAGCAGGTGGAGTTTAGTTAATAGCAATGTACCAATGTTGGTTCCTTAATTTTGACAAATGTACCACGGTAACATAGTATGTTTACAGTAGGGGAAAGGGCATGGAGCTCATGGGAACTCTGTACTATCTCTGCCACTTTTTAGTACGGCTAAAATTATTCTAAAATAAAAAGTTTACTTAAAATAGAAATGAGGCAACTCTATATGAAATAATCTTAAACATTTATTGATATGCTCAGGGTGAAGTACACTGTGTACAGCATGCAGTCATCTGTGCAATGAAAAAGACAGTGCGTGTGCATATCCTTGCATATGCATAAAATCTTCCTTTAAAGATGGATAGATTCCTTTTGTGAAACTTAGCAATAATATAATAGCACTAACATAGGGCTTACCACATGTCAGGCATGACTCTAAGTGTTGTATATGTATTAACTCATTTATGTCTCGGAAATATCCATGAAATTAGTGCTTTTATTTATGCAGAATATTTCCCCCTGGAAACAGGCTATTTAAACGAAAGTTCACTATGGCTTCATTTTTTTTATCCTCCCTCAACAATATAATGGAAGTCTGGCAGTGGGCCCAGCCATTTGGCAATCTTCTGTGAAGATTTACCATCCTATTCTACTGATAATTAGGCCACGCAGAAAAATATACATGTTTGAAACTCGTTTTTCTCTGCTAATATGCATGCTTCCTATAGTGTGAGCTATATATATACCAGTTGAAATACCCACCCCCCAGGATTCTAATCCCAGATCACTTACTGTTTGAAAAGAATACATCATAACCTTATATTAATATAACATTTTACTTTTTGTGTCAGTAGGGACCATGCAAACAGGGGTTCTTAAACTGGGATATATGGCCCCCCCAAATGGGTCTGCAGATAGAACTTGGGTGAAGAAAATTACATCTTTATTTCACAAGCATCTCACTGAAATCTAGTATTTCCTTCCATTATAAATACAGGCATGATGTAAGCCATACTGGCATTAGCAGATCCTGTGATACTGTCACCAGTAGAAATAACAGATACCTTCCCATCATATAACATTTAGGCAGGTACCTCCTGATATGGCTTAAATTCATGACTTCAAAAATATAGCTGATATTATACCCTCTGCTAGATCTTATTACATTTAATGCAGCACTAATAAACATATTACTTTATCACAACCTTTCAATCTTTCAATAACTATTTCAATATATTTTTCTTATATTTCATTTTACACATTTAAATTTTTCCTCTAAAGAAAGTATTCATAGGTTTCATCAGTCTGCCAAAAGGGTCTAAAAAAAAAAAAAGAAAAAGAAAAAAGGAGGTCAGAATGTATCTGCCCCACTTGTCTTCAAACCAATGCATGGCCCTACTCAGCAAATGCTTGTGGGTTGAAGAAACTAAAGAAATAAGCCTTCCCAACTACTGTTTTATGGTTTGATTTAAAATAGTTCACTCTCCACTTTGCTACAAAGAACTCAAAAGTAGTTTGGAAACTAAGACAAGGTATCAGGCCTTTTTCCAGCAGTCATTGGTGCATTGACATTTCATATGCAAACCCCCAGCAGGGACGGCAGCCCTAACTGGAACCCCACTTGCTCTGGGAGGGCACAAACAGAAAAGACAGCTCATCCTGAATGCTTTGCATCAGGATGTGAACATGGCCTCATGCAATAAAATGCTAACTACTGACTTCAAAGGGTAAAAAACAAAAATGATTTTCCTATTGTAGACCAAATTAGGAGGGGAAATGCCAGTTGTAAAGCTTATACGCAAATATTATATCCCTGAATTTCAAAAACATTTATATCAGTTTTAATGTTCTGTTTCACTTTTTCAAATAATTAACACAGCCATTTGCAGGAAAAAAATGTTAAGTGCTATTTCTAAAGCATTAAAGTTAAGGATTGTGATAATGAAATGTTGACTATCATAAGACATTTCATCAAATGTGTTACCAAAATCCATACCCCGTGGCTACAGCATTATATGAACCACCAGCATAGTGAAACCATCGGAAAGAAATCAGATTTAATTTCACATGCATTTTCTTAGCAAAATCATGTTGGCTCCTAATTATCCCTACTTCTTAGCCATCGCAAGCTATTAGTTCAAGAACTTAGATTGTTACTTTGCCAGTTATCAACATCAAGCTCACTGATATGTAGTTTCTGCAATCCATCTTTTCCTCCTTTGGGGCACTGGACAAGACCCATAACATTTTAGTGTCCCCATCTTTACTTCTGTACCTGTAGGAACACAGTGGACAGTTCTGAGGCACACCCCTCAGCTTTACTCAATAAACGTCCATGCATAATTGAAAATAGATAATTAAAATATAAACGTTGGTAACAAGCATTTATTCAAGCATTTGTTTAAAAGTTGGTTCATTAGTATTGGAAAGACAAAATCTGTAATGATGAAGAAGGATTTACATAAAAGATGGTTCCAAAGAATTCAGTCAGAACGAATCCTCACTACAAAGGTTTCAATGATCTTCTATTCAGAGATGACTTTCAAGGACAAGCGAGCTGAATACTGTGGGTTCAGAGCCACTGATTTATGTCAGAGAGTATATGGTAAATAAAAAGCAGTAGGAAGAATGCAAAGCTACATGTATTTGTATCTGACGCCACCATGTTTTTATAACAACTATTTTATCTGCTTCAAGGTCTAATTTCAGTGCTTACTGCCTTCGAGGTGAGGCTCATCTTTTTATGTAGCAAGATCAAACATAAATGCCTTCAACAAATAAAATAAAGTTTCTTTGGAAAAGGCATTTCTATAGATAAAAACTCCCCAAAGGATACAAACACACAATACCTAACACAAGAGCTAACAAACAAATAAAAAAATATAATCAAAAGAAAATATTGCCTCTCATTTGATTGCTGGCTTGTGGCAAAGCTTGTGAACTCCTCTCCCGGTTGCATAGCAACCAATCTAAGCAGCAGTTCTAGCCTGTAAGAAATTTCCATGCCAGAGCTGTGGAAATAGAAGCTAACTACTCAGTATATTTTTCGAGGTTACCTAAATTTGCAAAAGAAAAAAAGGAAGATAGAATAATGCCTTTGGGGTTTCTAGAACCAAAGATCTGGAAGGAAGTTCTCTAACGCTTTGAGCCCCTCTATAACATTTCCAATAAAGTGGCCACCACCTACGCTCCAAGCAGACAACTCCCATATAAGAAAGAAAGGCTCCAACACTCATATAAGTGATCTCCACAAAATTAAATCACTAAGTTCAAGAGTTAGAAGGTAGGAAGTGGACCTTCTCTGTATAAAGCAGCAATATTCATAGTCCACTCTCTATGCTGTTCCCAAGATTGCTACTGAATAACAGAACAAGATTTAAGTTTTGCTGTCTCAAATTTTCAGTAAACACATTATTATAGCTTAATCTTTTAGATCTTCCACCATCCTTGTATATGGCTGATCACAGCACTGGACAAGTCCATAAAACATCCCGAATTCATAGAGTCTCATTTTAAAAGCTTGAGCCTGGTGAACATGATCAGTGAACTAACTGGCATCAGGACAAGTGCTAGGCACAGACCAGCTTTCAGTCTGTCTCCATCTCTTTCCCACAGGAAATCCATACACAGCACACATTGCTAGGTATGATGAGTCCTCAGACTCAAATGCTGTCAAAGAAAAGAAAGACATACATAGAAGGATTCATATGTATTCATGGACTGGTCTTAGTTTCTCTATGCATTGATGCTTAATGTTCAGGTCACCGAAGAACAGAGTTTGCCTGCTTCTTACATGAAAACCATGAGAATGGGCGTATGTGGTCTCTTAAATGAGTGAGTCAGATAATACAATAATGGCAAAAGCACTGGACCAAAGCAGGGCTCTATTTATAGGTAGGCTGTGATTTTGTACAAGTCACATAATGTGGGCTTCAGTGTCTTTATCTATAAAGTTGTATTATTAAGAGCTTTTCTGCTCATTTCATAATGATGATCAAAAAAATCAATCATGTCAAGTAGAGTAGCAGAAAGCATATACAAACTTCTAAATACTCTTTCTGACTCTACCCAACAGTTCCTTGTCATACTGGTACTGATTCTCTCCAGAGCTTCAAACTATTACTCTAAAGCTGCGGTCCCAAACCTACGGGCCACAGACTGCCAAGAACTGAGCTACAAAACAGGAGGCGGGTGAAGCCCCACCTGCGCCCACAGCTGCTCCCCATGGCTCTCATCACCGCCCAAGCCCCACCCCCTTCAGATCAGCGGCAACATCAGACCCTCATAGGGGCACGAACCCCGTTGCAAACTGCGCATGCGAGGGATCCAGGTTGTGCTCCCCATGAAAATCCAATGCCTGATGATCTGAGGTGGAGCTCAGGCGGAGTGACTCCTACCCTCCCTGTCTGCGGAAAAGCTGTCTTCCACAAAGCCGGTCCCTAGTGTCAAAAAGGTTGGGGACCACTGCTCTAAAGTGACCAATTGCAATTTATTTCTGTCTATAAAAAAGTGCTTAGGAAAAAAAGTAGCTTTATCATTAGACTTTAAACCAGCAGAAAATTTGGTGCTAGTGGTTGATGGGCAGCAATATTGATAATTAGAAAAGGAACGTAAAAATGAAAGACAGTCATTCCTCGGATCCCTGTATTTCCTGATTTTAAGAAATGATACATTTCTTAGTTTTTTGATGGTTGAATTAGAACAAGAATAAACACAATTATAAATTGTGTTAGAGAACATTTTCTTTTGGAACACTGATAACAGTAAAACACTAAGAATACGTTAAAAGCTTTTCACTAATCAAATTAATTGGTCTCATGAGACGATTTAGAAAAAATACACAGAATCCTTTCTAAAACATACATTTTTGTAGTAGAAAAGTCTACCCTCATTTGGTGATTAAAATATTTACTTTTTCATTAAAAAACATGACTCGTATATAAAAGGCACTTGTATAGCTGTTGAACGAAAAGTGAAAGAACAGTTATCAATTTTAGACACTGGTAAGTATGTCTAATAGTTGATTAGAGTAAAAAACCTTGCTCTGCTTGTACTTACGAACTGTTAACTTTTGTTTGGTCATGTTTAACATCATTGGCAGAAACTGTTGAGTTTACTTAACAAGGTAAGCAGGTGGGAAAGGCCAGTCTTTATCAGGAAATGCAGAATTCACAGAAGAGAGAAGAGGAACCTGAGATGGAACACGGCCCCTACTCAGCCAAGAAACATTTTCTTCTGTGGCTATAAGCCTTGACTGGCCACATTACTCATTTCAGCTTCCTGCACAATTTCAAAAGCATCCCCTACGTCATGAGAAATGTTGTGCTGGAATCATCAATAGCCAACTCTACTAGCAAAATGTGACTCACCGCTCCCCAGATCCGGCAGGAAGAACACTTGCACGTAACAGATGTATGGAATACACCCAACAAGCTGTTGCATACTGAGTTCAAATCTTATCTCACGCAGAGGTATCAAGGAAATGAGAGGGCTTAAACCATATTTGAATTGGAACAGATATAGGACTGCAAAGAAAAATATAGTCTTTATGTGAGAAAAGGCTTATTTAATCAGTTTTTTTCTCTACATGCATACATTCATTGAAGACAAGAACTTAGAAAAGCATTACCTTCCAGGTCAAGGTGCAGAAAACTCATATTTGCTCAGTGATGCTCTGTGTTATGCATCATACCGGGTGTTATAAACAATTCCACGAGGTGGGTATCACATCTGTTTTACAGATGGATAACCAGAGCTAAAAGAGGTAAAGTGACTTGCCCAGGGATACTCAGTACAAGATGGGGCAAAAATTTGAGTCTATATCAGTCTGATTTTCAAGTTCATCAACTTTACCTTATGCCACACACTGCCTCCCTTTCTAATACAAAAAAAAAAAGTTACTAAGAGAGGCTGAATCCAGCCCAGAATACCTAAATCATTGCAAAAGGCTGCCTATTGAATCCTGGAAACTTTCTGTTAAAGAGCAACATATTTACATGCCAGAAGGTTTTAGCATATGTTCTATCTATATCATTTCCAAGTACCTATCACCATAGCATTCAGGAATCCTGACAAGACTGACATTTTAATTGCTGACTCTTTCTCAGAAGGTTATACATGCCTCAAATTATAGCTGGATATTCAAAACACTGGATCATAGTTGAAATAAATAAGTGAAGTAAATAACTGTCACCAATATGGCTTTACTAGTTACAATGCAAATCTAGCAAGTACAAAACTATGGTGGGACGTAGGAGGCAGGGTTGATGTCAGGGAGCCCAGGTGAGTCGCTAAGATCAAGGCTGCATCCCAAAACCAGAGAACAGTTAGAAAGAGGAGGAACTTAACAGCTAAAGGAAAAACCTGCTTCCACACAGCTCTTATCAGTAGTAGCCACGCGCTGACTTCCCTAGGAGTGGCTAGCCACAGCCAGTACTTCAAATGTCACACCTAGAAAACAGTGACCAATTTTTCTGGTTTCCCTTCTCCCGATGTCTCAGCAGGCAGCATGGCCTTGGACAGGGCATGATTTGGACAATCAGTGGGATCTGGGTTCAAACAGAGCTCTGCTTTTTACCAACTACTTCAAGCCTCTGTACCCCATCAATAAATTGGGCATAATCAAACCAGTTTCAAAGAGTCAGTGGAGAATCGAATGAGATAATGCCATGTAGCACATAATGGTCACTCAATAAATGTTAGTTCTTTTAATTTTCTTTTTTTCTTTTTACCTCACCATTTGAAGTAATTATGAATCAGCAAACTGGTCAAAGGCTCAAAATGCAAATCACAATTGGCTACATCAGGAAGTCTTTTTCTCCTTTGTGAACCCAAGAAAGAATATATATATATGCCCTACTTTTTCATGGCCTCAGGCAGAACCATTTATTACAATAACCTCTTGAGTTGGGAGTTACAGTCTAAGCAATGGGTGATATGCATTATATGTTGTTATCACGAAAGATGCCCATCATTGTAGCTTAGAGGATACAGTATTTATCACATTGGAGCTGCTCCTCCTGGGATGAATTAGCAGAGTAACTCCTACCAAAGGCTCAGCAGGGATCTGGAATTCCAGAGACTTTCTACATCTCTAACTTACATGTGTGGTTATGTGTCTGCATGCAAACATACGTATTACATATAGTAACATCCAGATTTCATATATTTAGTGCCAGTACACACATTAGATAGATAAACATGTATGATTAAAGACCAAAATGAGATTAACATTCTCAAATCCTGTTCTCCTGTTTTTGATCCACTTTTAGAATATTTCAAATGGATGTGGATGTGTGACGTGTGCGCCGGGAGTCAGGCACAGGAAGAAATTTCGACCATTTGACTTTAAAACTAGTTTTAAAGCATCTTTTCCCAGCTCCACCACCAGGTTCTTGTCTAGTGCTTCATTCCTATATTTAAATGTTTATGTCCTCATAGTTTTCTGGGTTTTAGCACCATCTCCTCAAAACTGCTACCTGGAAATGGGCTTAGAATGCCTTCAAGTGAGGGAAAGGAAAGAAAGGGCAAAGGGTGTCTGTATAGTAATGGCGGTGACAATTAGAATTTATCAAACACATATGTGCCAGGAACCTTTTTGAAAATGGTGCATTCTCATTTAATTCTCATAACAACCCTATGAGATAAGTACCTGTCATTATTCCTCTTTAGAAATGAAAGAATGGAGGAATAAAGTGGTCAAGCAACTTTTTCACGATTCCTAACGAGTAACTAGTCAGCCGGACTCCAGCCAAGGGGCTATCACTGCAGAGTTCTCACTCTGAACCACTAAGCTACACTGCCCTCTGGAAGGAGGTGGCTGTGAGCAGGAGCCACTGATTATCTAAATTAGGGCTGTAATTTTCATCATAAAGATGAGGATTGTAGAGCAAGAATTTACCTTAGAATTCCAGGCTACTATTGGAGTTCTAGGGACTCAGTTATGCAGTGTTCACATATTAAGCCTGTTGGATGATAATGGATTTAGATTGTGGGAAGGATAAACCCATCAAAAGGTCTACCACAAAGGGGACTTCTATGAGAGTTAAAAACAGTGAGATAATATGACAGAATGCAGGTAGCTTGGAATCTACTACACCGCTTCAAAGAGAGTAGCATTCATGGATCTTACCATATCATGATCCATAATTGCAACCAATTTAATAGGAAACACAAGTATGCTAGATTGGTTTCTTAGCTTAGAATTCAAAGCCCCCAACATGACTTCAGCCTATCTTTTCAGCCATATTTACCACCTTACCAAAACTACGATCTTAAATTGTGTCCAAAGATATTTTCTAAAGATTTACATATTTGAAAACCATTCCACCACAGCTGGAAAACAATTGCTTACTAAATTTTTTAAATTGAACTTCAAGGGTTAATCATAATATAAAAAGAATGAAAAGACAAAAGCAATCTAGAAGAATATTTGCCACCAAAATAATAGCCAAAGAATTAATAGTATTAATATATTAAAAGTTCATATAAGTTGACAAAAAATACTAATAGTCTAATAAAATAATACCCAAAGACATGTATAGAGAATTCACAGATGTTAAATATATATTATGTATGAAAATATACTCTATCCATTAGCATCAAAGAAAAGCAAAGATGGGCTCCTTTTGGAGAAAGATTCCTTCACTGAGTACAATTTTCATGGTTGGTCTCTAAATATTTTATTTTTAGAAATGAAACTTTTACTAACTGCCAAAATGTTGAATCTAATAACCAACCCAAACTAGTAAAGTATCACCGTCACATTTCAAAATCATTTTCCAAGAAAATGTAATATCCTCACCACAGACTTGAGCAAAGCATAATAAACCTATACAAAAAAAAGTAAAACTGATTATTTTTCTTTCTTCAGGGAGACAGAAAGCAGCATCAAATATCTACAAGAAAATACCGTGATATCGGACTTCATTGCTGCAATCTTTAACATGTTAGGATGGTTCCAGAAAAAAAGAGGGGCAACTGAAAAATTAGATTTTTTTCAGGTACAGAAGGATCACAGTATCATTTTGTGAGAACACATGATTAACAGTTTGTGGTTATGGATCTTTCAGTCTGCTGAGCCAGAATTCTAAACTGGTGGGTTCTAAGTTGACGTCACTTGATTGTTAGTTAACTAAAGAGTTGTCACTTATAAGATGATTTCTATATGAGTAAACTGTATACTTTTATAACTATTCTGATTAAGTGGTATTAATTTTTTAATCTTTTGCACATGCTTATTTGTGTTCCTAACACATTTGTTAAAGGGCCTACAATAACACTATTCTCTTTAAAACAGAAATCAATGCAAATATGTCTTCCTTGAACATCACAGGAAGGTGTTTAGGGACTGATGTTACAAAATGAAAATGGGAGTCTCTTCCTCCTACTGGCCACACACCTTCAAGAAGAGCCCACTTGAATTAGCAGAGGAAGGACACAGCTGCGCCACCGGATCAGTCCTGAGGGCAAGCGAAATGACAGAGGATGCAAGCAGAGCACTCTTCACTTCCGAACCTGACATAAATCAGTCTCTCCACATAAAGCCCTTCAGGGCAGCCTCGCTCTCGAGCTGTGGTAGCTCTGATTTGTTCCGAACGTGGAATGAAAACAAACTTTCTCAAGCAACCAAAATCATCCACGCATTTTTAGTCAGCCTCATTGTAACCCATACCCTCAAACTGAGCATGATTCAATTCTGACAGTTCTTAGAATTGTGTCATCAGGGTTCGGATTGCCTGACACGATGCGGCATTGTTCCTGATGACTCATATTCCACAGCTCAAAGACAAAAGAATTCTATCAGAGAGGCTCAGCTCTCCTTCATCCTTTCTATTAAGTAAATCTAGCATCCTGACACCACACCTATCTGCAGATGTCAAGCCACATTTGCAGACATCTAAATCGAAGGCTTGCCTAAGCAAGTCTTCAGCGTACGAGATGGATAAAGTGACCTCAGTTTCTTCAATGTTGCCATTTGATTCGCATTCTACAGAAACACATAATCAAAGCAGTGATGGGGGCTGGGGGAGAATGGGGAAAGAATTACATACCACTCAAAATAATTGGTTTTCCTTTCATTTTTATTGGCATTCGTCTTATGAAACTCAGAATTCATCCAACCTCCTCCTTCAACCTGTACACTGTGAACTCCTATCTCCTCATTCTCTGATCCCAGGAGGACTTGGATATTTCAGCCGAATGAGCAGATTGAGTAACAGAGATTCTGAAAAAGGATTCTGTGTTGCCCGCAGAGGCCCCACACACCACTTTGCTGGTAAAGTGGGTTAGACCATTAAGTGGCAAGAGCTGCAGGGACTGAGTGAGTTCCAAGCAGCAAGCTACCTCGGTAGAGTTCAGAGCTCTTGCTTGTGGTATGTGCATTCTTTGAAACTATGACTAGGAAGGAAGATGAGAAACTGAGCTGACGAGACATTTAAGGGTCCAAGGTGCTGAGGCAGTGGAGTTTATACCCAGATGGGTTAGAGGCCAGAAGAGAGGCTCCCAAGATACCAAAAATGTAAAGCAGGAGAAACCCTTCACATTGGGTATTAAAGGTTATCAACTCCCAACCTCCTTTTGCCCCAGTCTCAGTTTTAATAACTCACCTAACTGAATTCCTGGTGGAGTTGGAGCCTCTAAAGAAATCATTTCAGCCTGGCATTCCCAATAGCTGCTTTTGTCTTCTGGCTCATGAGTACAGAGTCAGTGCTTCAGTAAAGACAGCATTTAACCCACATATAAAATATTGCTACAGGAGGTAGCAATCTCTCACGCACAACCACACATTCATTGCAGAAGCTGTTTAAATGGCTGAAGTATATAAATGAGGTTGGACTGTGCACAAATATGTGAGTAGAAGAGGAGACTCCTAAATTCATACACGAATAGGTGTTTCACACTCAACTGTTTAAGATAAACTAAAATATTGCAATTGAGATGTAACAGCCTATATTTTTGTTCTTCATCAGAGTCTATCAGTGAAATTCATGTTCCATTCATTCTAAAAATTATATTAATTATTAACTATACCACATCTAAAATTCAAAAGCACAGAGAATGCTTTTGAGCAACCACAGAATCCTGGAAATCCTGGAATGAGGGAAGCTGGGAGATATCCATTTCTGTTTTGATTGTACCATTATTATTTCAAACAACCACTTAAGATTTTTACGTATCCAATTATATCAAATAAGTTTCAGATGAGGCTATAAAAGCCTATCTTAGCTTTGAAATTATGAAGATCTTCACTCAACTCTCTAGACAGTCACTAGTTAGATCTATGCCTCTGGTCCAGTTATTTAACATATGATTCCATTTTTTATCTTTAAAAGATAAAGATAGTTATACTTCTGCCCCTTACAGTTATTGAGAAAGAAAATACACTAAAAATGCAAAAATATTTTGAAAGACAGAACATTATACATGGGTAAGTGAAATTGTGGGTACCCAGATAAATCTGATTTTAGCTTATTGCTGGTGACACAAATAATCCTGACCGGCAACATCACAGCATCCTGCCGGGCTGGAACCCTGCTGGCGACATGATGAGTCTGCTGAACCAATGTAAAAATCTTAATAGACTACATTGTCATTCTTAGGAACAGTTAATTAAAAAAAAAAAAATCAGCATTACCCTGTCCTTTCACTGACCAAAAAATATCATTTTAGGAAGATAATTCAAGTGTACCTATGTATAAAAGGATTGGGTAGGGAATATATTATAGAAGCAAAATAATTAAAAGTCCATAGATAGGAAATATAAGTCAATTAATATTGGGTGTTACCATATGAAATAACTGGTGTTGGACTATTTTTGACCCACCAAATGGCAATTTCGCATAGTCCAATCGAATAAAATATACACATAGAAATGCAGAAGTCACCTTAATAAAAACATTAACTATAACAATATAAATTACATTGATATTTATTGAGCTCTTATTATGGCACCAGGCTAAATATTTTATCTTAATAAATTTTCACAACAAACTTACGAGACAGATACTATTATTAATCTATTTTCAAATCAGGAAAATGAAGCAAATACAACTGACATTCGAATGCAGTCTGTCCTAATCCTTCCTGATCCTGCTGGTTGGAAAGCAGAGATACTGAAAGCAGAAAGACCAGTGGATGTTATGAGCATGTGGAAACATGAATGGTGAGCACTCCAGGAAGATGGGAAGCTAAAAGCGAGAGAGTTGCAGCATTTACCCATCACTGTGTATGGGAAGGGTAGCCTGCGCTGCGCACTGAGCAGAATACCCTTCAAGGCTAGACAGACATATCAGGTTATCACAGCTAAAGGTCCTTCACTATGAAAATCATCAAACTGGCTCTCCTTGTTCTAAGCCCGGATCTAGAAGCAAACATCTGATCATTAGACTCCCAAGTAGACTTTTGGTTTTCGTGACATTATTAGTGGAAAAAATGATGCTGTATCAGTCTCCAGGGGACTGGGTGACTTAGTACATGCCATAAAATCAAGCCTCAAACTGCACAGCAGAGGCGCGGATGCGGAACACAGCTAACAGCGCCAAGGTCTTGTTCTACCGTGAGCACATTTCCAGATGACCAGGAGGCCCCACTAAGCAAAAGTATAAAATCTTTTTCAAATTATTCTGCAATTAAATAATAATAATAATGATAATAATAAACTGGTTTAAAAGTATCATCTCATGTAAATAATTCATTTGAGTCCATGTTTATACTAATAATTATAACAAAGAAAGGAACTTGTTCACAGAATACATCTGTTGAGTTTAGTGTTAATTTTCATTACCTTTCTAGAGCTTCGTGAATAATAGGATCCAAAGTCTCCCTACAAGAAAAAACAATGAAATAAACATTTAGCAAATACGAAAAATTTCATGTATCTACCATGACAGTGACTTACAAATGTACATTACTAATGGACTTAAAAACACAGGAAGTATTTTAAAAGGGGACACCGAGTAAGATAGAAAAAATATGATGGATTCTAGTGACAACAAGGTATCTACAGGAAATGCTTAGATAACTACAGACTAAAAAAAAGCATGCACACCAAATCAATGACATCAATAGTCCGAATAGAATTTTTAAAAACGGAACTATACCAAATACACAAAAAGTATAATCCTGAGCTTGAAATAAATAAGCCCATGAGATGCAATTCTAACAGTTATAATAAAGATAATGCAAAAAAATTTTCCTCTGTGTAAAAATGCTGGCACAGGAAAACATTTTCCCATATCATTTTCTTTCACAGCTATTATGAGAAATCCATTTTCTCTCCAACTTCATTACTGTAAATATTATTTACCAAAGGCCAGAATACAAAGGCATGTAAAAGCCAAAAGCCTGATTATGCAAGAGATGATATGACATGGATCCTATAATATTATTACAACCTCAAAACAGAAAACTAGGGACCCACTCTGAGTACAAGAACTCCAAAATGAAGATTAAAGCTGACTTTGTTTTTACAAAATGCTGACTTTATTCCATCAGGGGAAAAAAATGTGTTTAGCTTATTTCCTATTAGGGTATAATAATATGTGCAAGATGCAAATTATTCCAACTGGTATTGAAATCTAAATATACAGACTGTAAAGAAAGGAACATCCTACTTTGTAGTTAACTCTAACTACGCTGGCATAGAGTTCATTCAGCTCTATCAAAGGCTATTCAAATTGCCATCACAAAAAATTATTTTATCTTGTCAGCTTTAAAAAAATTCACTATAAAGTCATAAAGAATTAAATCTGAAATTTCAAGTTCCTATTTGAGGTTCCAATAAAGGGAATTAACATTTCTAAAACCTTAACTTTATTCTTGGTTTCTCAGCCACATTTTCTAATTTAATCTTCACAACTTCTAAAAGAGTAAATTTAATAACTCTGCATAGTCATAAAAGCAATTTACATTCATTGTACAAAATATGCAAAACACAGAAAATGAAAATCATAATGTCACCACTCAGAGAAAAATTAGTATTTTGTGTGTTGTTCCCTTTCCATAGTTTCATATACACAGTGTTTTAAATAAGATTGAAATTATTTCATATATACAGCATATCTTGCCTTTTTCCCTTAACATCATATCATTTTCCACATAGCAGTCTTTAAAAATATGATCTTAATAGTTGCATCATAGTCTTCATATTTACATGGCAAAATCTGTTCAAACTCTTCCTGATATTTATAAGTTATTTTTTTGTTTGCCTAGTACACCTAACATTGCAATAATCTCGTTGTACAAAAATCTTGGTCTTATATCTGCTAATTTCCTTAAGTGAAATTCACCAAAATGGAATCGCTAAAGGAAAGGCACAGACTTTTTTTCATGGCACTTGCCTATCCTTTGCCCACCAAAAGGGCAAAATCTATAGCTTGCCCAGCAAAAGACCAATCAGCAGCGCAGGACAGTGCCTGTCTCCCTAAACATTCACAGACATATCTTAGCATTTTCATAAACTACTTTCTCATTTCATAGTAAAAATCGTTTCTACTTTTTATTCTAGTTATTTTTTTTGTTATTGCAACTAAGCAATTTTTAAAATTTATGGTAATTCTCCCCTTTTGTACAGCCTTTATCCATTTTTACTTAAAAGATTTGTGGTTTTCTTATTGATTTATAAGGACTTTTTATACAATAAGGATATTAATCACTTGTATAATTGTATAAATATTTTCATTAGCTTTTCCAGTCTGTTGTTTGCATTTAGGTTTGGTTTATAATGGCTTTTGATGCACAGATGTTTAAATTTTATGCAGTCAAACACGTCAATCATTTATAATATTTTGTGGTTTTTATGGCTTTTATGCTTAGAAAATTCTTCTTCAGTCCAATGTCAATTAATAGTTACTTATATTTTCTTTTACTTGCCCTCCAACCCCTGCCATGACTTTTGTACCCTTGCCTTTTTTTTTTAATGCATATGGAATTTATCCTAGGTATGGCATGAGACGAGTGCTTATTAGGATTTTTGACCACTGCCTCTTCCAGACTTTCCCCAGCACTACTGGTGAAATCACCCATTTCTTCACGGTTCTTCTGTGCAAAATTTGCTTTGAGGCACACCTGAGCTCTGATGTTGATTTTGACACACAGGCAAGTCTATCTTAACAACGCCTATCTTGCAGTCTTGTTGTAAGGATTAAACCACATAATGTACGGAAAGTACTTATTTCAGTGCATAGCACAGCACATGTGCTCAATAAGCCAACAACTAGACACCAGATTCAGGGATCCTCATTTCTCTTCCTCTGATCCATCTGTCAACTCTTGTCTTACAGTGTAAACTTTATAGAACACACTAACGTTTGGTCAGAAGAAATATCTCCAACCTCTTCTTCAAAAATTGTCTTGGCTCTTCCCACCTGTTTGTGCTTTACATATGCCCAGCTCGCTTTTCATTATAGTTATTCTTAGGATGCTCTTTTCCTGCAATTCTCTCTTTTTTTATTTTTGTTTGGCATTTTTTTTTGTTTTGGCACAGGCCAAAATTTCTAAAACAATGTTTAAAACTAATGGTAAGCAGAGATATCCTTGACTTTTAACTGATTAAAATATTAAAGCTTCTAGGGGCCCATTATTGATTTTGATGTCAGCTGGGGGCTAAAAACAGGTAATCTTTATAACACTGTGGAAATATCCTTCTGTCCTTCATTTTATGAAATTAAGTATTTTTCATCTCTATCCACAGAAGAAATTGATTTTTAAAGAGGTAACATGAGTTGCTCAAAGTCTTGCAGCCAATACCTGGTGGGGCCTGAACAGACACCCAAGTTGTTTGGTTTTAACGTCTTTCTATTTTCCATTGCAATTATGTTGCTGCTCTGTACTACAGTCAGTCTCCAACCCAATAATACGTTTTGTCCCAAATTTATACATAGCCATAATTCGTTTAGACCTTATAAAACATCTTCTTATCCAAGTAAAGCAAGAAAGGATAGCTAGTTTCTTAGCTCGCCTGAAGAAACAGAGATCATGCATTGTTACCTATAGAACTATTCCAGTATTCACCAGTGTTTCCACGGGAAAGCAAATTCAGCAGGAGATGGCAGAAACACAACTGCGACTCCTCTTCTAGTCATCTGTGCAGGGAGAACAAAGAACTCCCATAGCTTTGGCCACTGAAGGCACAAACACCAAAGCAGAAGAGGGTAAGATTTTGAAAGAAAATAGAAACTCTTGGAGGAAGAGGGTTGAGAGCTAGCAAGTAAGACAGAGATGGTGGTAAACAGCAACCCCATGGAAAAATTGTCTTCCATGAAACTTAGGAAAGGGGAGGCGCACAGCAAGAGGGGAGCAGCGGGCGAGCCAGGGAAGCTTCTCCCTGTCGCTTGTATCATCACCTGAGCTCCCCCCACATGGAAAAAGTCTTCCATGAAACCGGTCCCTGGTGCAAAAAAAGGTTGAGGACCACTGGTCTGCAAAATACTTGATGAGTACTCCTCAAAAATATTAAGATTATCAAAAATAAGGAAAAGACAAGAGAAGCCTATAGAGACATGACAACTAAATGTAATATGATATCCTGGTTTGAATCTTAGAACAGAAAAAGGACATTAGGTAACAACTAAAGAAAATCTGAATAAAGCATATACCTTAGTTGACAATAATGCATCAATATTGGTTCATTACGTTGTGACAAATGTATCATGTTAATAATGTAAGATGTTAATAATGGGGAAAACTGGGTATGGAATACATGGGAACTCTGTACTATCTTTGCAAGTTTTCTGTAAATCCAAAATTATTCTAAATGAAAAGTTTAAGAAAAGGGGAGAAAACCTGGCTTTATTGAGTTTTCTCATTATGAAAATAAATAATGTAAATGTAAGCAATACAGAAAACATAAAGATAAATGCAGCATTCACTTGAAATCTTAGCCTGCCTTTAACATTTTGGCAGTTCCTCCAGACTGCCTAGTGTCCACGGAGTTGAATGTGAAAATTTTATATAAATTAGCTCCTACATGAAACACAAACAAACAAAAATAAGATTTGGCCCATCTGCTTTCCTTTTCAGGACCACCAGTCAAGCTCTGATCTGAATTTTCCCCTCTCGATAGCCCACGGCTTTATAGAAAGGCAATTTTGCTTCTATTCACCTGATCCTAAATAAACACATGTCTTTCTGTGCTGCTTTAGGATAATTTCACTTTAGCAACTGTTGAAAAATCAACAGAAAATGAAAACTGCAAATAAGAAAAAAGTTCCAGTTTTAAGAAGCTTCATAACTGAAGTTGACCCTATAGTGTTTTCTGGAAGTTAATTGTCCCAGCGATCCTTTCTCTAGGTCAGTTCTACCCTCTTCTAGGAAGCTCATCACCTCCCAGGCTTCCTCCCTTCTCTATAACAGGGCCTCTGAATACTGCCCCTCCAAAACCTTTCTGTACTCCAAAACATACTGATCCTATCCTCTTTTCCTCCCCCCACCCCAGCCCACCCCTAAAGGAAGAGGCCTGAGACTTTTCCTAAGACCTTATCTGGGTGACAAAGACTTGACAAAACTCACTCACACTTCCACTTCTCTGATACCCAGCCTCACACCAAGACCCTCGCCAGCCCTTAATCCTGCCCCTTGGCCAGGTGCAGTGGTTCACACCTGTAATCCCAGGGAGGCCACAGGGGCAGGGGCAATCACTTAAGCTCAGGAGTTTGAGACGAGCATAGCCAACAAAGCAAGATCTCATCTTTTTAAAAAACAAGAAAAATTAGCCAGGTGTGGCAGTATGCCTGTAGTCCCAGCTACTCAGGAGGCAGAGGCAGGAGGATCACTTCAGTTCAGGACTTCGAGGTTGCAGTGAGCTATGATCACACTACTACACTCCATCCTGGGTAACAGAGCAAGACCCTGTTTCTATCTATCAATCAATCAATCAATCAATCAGTGAGGTAAGGCGCGGGGGAATGTAATTTGGACTCCTGTTTAAAAAACAAAACAAAAACACCTGTCTCTAACCTAAGTTCCTCTTCCCCTGTTCTCATTCTGCCAAAAAGGTCAAAATCATATGCTATGAGGTAAAGTGATGTATATAAATAGAATTACAATCAATTAAATAGACTTGAAATAATTATAATTGGTAGAATAGAATTTAAATAGAAAATATCCCTTTTGCTTTTCTGTTTCCATAGGCCAGGCCACATATCTGGGGCTCCACAGAGAAACACAAATGCTTGATTCTTCACTCTTGTCTTGACATCAGTAAAAACGTGCCTAGGGCTCTCACATTTTACCTTACTTGGCCTACGAAACAATCCTGTAGAACATCAGGGTAGACATTATTATTTTTATTTTATAAAAGAGGAAACCAATGAACAAAGTGACTGCAGTTATATAGTCAGCAGAGGAAACTGATGAACAAAGAAATTGTCCTAAGTTTTATAGTAAGTGGCAGCACCAGAATTTGAATCCAGGACTTCTGTTGTCAAATCCAAAGTTTTTACTGTTTCCCGAAACTGATTCCCACGGTCAGAACCATTAGTTACTAAACTTTTACAGCTGTAGAGCCCCAGAAGCAATCATGTTTCATTTCTCAGCAACTGTTCTCCACTAAGACTATTTCTGAAGTCCACAGTAATTACTTCAAGACTGTCCCACACAATTCTTGCTTCTTTCTTGACCAAATAATCCTTTACAGTAACAAGCCAAGAAATATAGGTCAAATCATGTCTGAGTTTATAAGGCAGGAATGTAAGTTATAATATTGCTACAAATGCTAAATCAAAAAGATTGAACATCATTTATAATAATTATATATAATTTCCTAGATAGTTTCTTTTAAATAATGACCCTGTTTCCAAGATCTTGAATTTGTGATTTTCCATGCCTGACATATTTCTTATGCATATATCCAGCTAGTCAATGTCTATGAAATAAAGAATGAATTATTCTATCCATGATTCAAAATATGTCTCCATCAAAGGTGTTTATTATATTTGTGTGAAAATTAAGTTTAGTTGTGTTAGTGCCATCAATATAAAAAAAGAGTTAATCCTTGTATGCGCCAGGTGCTATAGTAAAGGGTTTACAAATACTATCTCATTTAATCCTCACATACTATCCCTATGAGGTAGGAATTTTTATTATCCCCATTTTATCCACAAGGAAACTGAGGGACAAAGACAGTAAGTAACTTACCAAAAGTTACACAGTAAATAAGTAACAGAGCCTAGATTTTAACCCAGGTTAGGTGACTCTGTAGTCCAGAGAATTTCAATAACTCGTAGTTTCCAAAGACTTTCATTTGATGGGAAGAAATTCAGCATGAATTTAAATGTTTATATGTTGACCACCAGAGTCAATGTACAACATCTTGAGAGCAACCCTGCTAAAAAAACCATTACTTGTGTTGTTGCTTTTTGTTCTTCCTTGAAGTGGCTGTTTTGTATTTAGCAATAACGCTAATTACCAAGACCATTTATTTTTTTAAAAGTGGTGATTTTCTTTAACGAATAAAAAGAAAGAAAACTTAAATGTTCTCTAATAACAACAAGTAAAACAACTAGCCTTTGGAGCTACTGGGCATTTAATGTATGCGTAGCACAAACCACATTTAATCTTTTAAACAAGATTAGGTAGGAATTTTTACTGTTCCCATTTTACAAATCATGAACCTGATACTTAAAGAGATAAATTAAATTGCCCATAGTTACACAGCTTACATACGTGGCAAAGACAGCATTCAGACCAAGTCTGTCTTCAGAGCCCTCCTCTTAGCCATTCTGACCTACCTTCAGCCTAATGCACTGAACCAACATTGGTTAAATTAGAGGAAAGCAATTTGAACAAATATTTCTCCACTGCAACCAACACAAGGCAATAAAATGTAGTGTATTCACTCACACCCACAAACGCACCCGCCGGTATGTTGAAGAGAAGTGCCAACTGGAATGAAATGCTCTAAAACAGACCTTCGGGGGAGAGGGGTGCTAGAACAGTAAGAAATTACAAAAAGCAATACTATTTCCCTTACTTATTTACATAATTAAAATGCTAGATTGTTTTGTCCTGAATTTGACATTTTATTTTTATTTCCTTCAAGAAATAAGCCTATAATAAAGCTCAGAAAGTACAGATCTCCAAATATATCATTTCGAAGATACTTAACTAAATCAACTGAGATGCTTATTATTCATAATATTCTTGCATTAGAGGGCAGTGAAATAATTCTTCACTGACAAACCAACATTCCAGGCCCTCCTGGACTCATGTAATTCAGTGCAGGTTTCAGAAGTATAACATCAACCAACTTGTTAAGAGAAGTCGTTATCCACTTGTTAAACTCAGAGCAACTAAGCAGTTAGAATGAACTGCTAGAAAATTTCAAGTATTAATAGCATGATTTTTGTTACAAACTTTTTTCTAGTTAAAAAATATTTCTAATGTCATCTGTTCTTTTTTTCAAGATGACATTCAAGTGATATAATGAAGTTCTGTAAAGAACAAAGATTATGGCTAGGCATGGTGGTTCATGCCTGTAATCCCAGCCCCTTGGGAGGCTTAAGCAGGAGGATCACTTGAGGCCAGGAGTTGGAGACCAGCCTGGGCAACATAGTGAAACCCTGTCTCTAAAAAAATTTTCAAAAATTAGCCAGGCATGGTGGCACACACCTGTAGTTCAAGCTACTTGGGAGGCTGCGGTGGGAGCATTGCTTTAGCCCAGGAGTTCAAGTTTACGGTGAGCTATGGCCACTGCACTTTAGCTTGGGCAACAGAGTGAGATCTTGTCTCTAAAAAAATAACAACAAAGATTCTACTATTTGTAGAAGTACTACTGATATGGACCAGTAATAGGTTTGATCTGTTGACTCAGCTTTAAATGTAGTAGCAACCCAAAGTGTAAATTTTAACACAGACAAAAGCTATCCTTGATCCCTGAGCTGGAATAACAATGCAAGATCAAAGTCAACTGCAGCAAAATGCAGTCTAGCAGTAATCACACAGCAGTGAAGAATGCAGTTTCTAGAGCAGGTAAACCTGAAATATTGCCTCGATTTCCTCATCTATGAGACAATGATGATTTTGCCGCCACCCAAAGGGTTGTTGGGATGAATTGAGGTAATGGATGTAGAATGCGTAACTGCTCAATAAATACTAGCTGCTGGAAATGTTATCAACTCAGGTCTCTTGTTTCACAGACATGTTAGGAAAATCAGTAAGTTGGAGGTTAACTAAACTAACAAGAAATATACTTGAGGCTTTAAAAATCCCTTCAAAGGTAGAAACTGAGGACAGGAGCTGTTTCTGTCTTGTTCACCACTGTATCTCCTATGCCTGATATAGCATCTGATAAATACATGCTCATTAAATACATGCAGAATCATTATATGAATAGATACATTTAAAAGAGTTATCTTCATGTAAGTATACTGGAACCTATGACAAAAGGGTATCAAGAAGACATCATAGGTTGTTGCACAGGAAAGTGACATGACTAAGACTATTCATTAGAAAGATTTATCCGGCAAGAGCATGTTGGTAGGATTGAAGAGGCAAAGAGATAAAGCAATTCAGCAGTAAAGGACTAATCCTATCCAAAGAGAAGTCTGGTCTTTGCCCGTAGCTCCTGGGAAGTGATCTCTAAGCCCTTGGAATATCCTATTCGATAAGAGTGTCTTTGTTTGGCTTAGGGCTTTGGGCCACACCTCACAGTCTATGCTAACAGTGTGATTTATGGTGGGGTGCCTGTAGCTACATGGTATCTGCTTGATCTCTGAAAGGACTGGAGACCAGTCAGCAATATCTGTGTGACAAACCATGCTTATGTGACTCAGCCTCAATAAAGACTCTGGACACCGAGGTTTGGGCGAGCTTCCCCGGTTGGCACTATTCTGTGTTGCCACACATTGTTGCTGGGAGAAGTGGCACCCTCCACACAACTACGCTGGCAGGGGGCGAGTGGATGCTCAGTCCTTGGAGCTCTTCTAGACCCTGATCTTTGCTCCTCCTTCCTTGCCCAATTTGAATCCGTACCCTTTTGCTCTAATAACCTATAACTGGGAGTATAACAACTTCCAAAGTTCTGGGAGTCTTTCCAACAAATTATTAAGCCTGATGGCGACAATGAAAACCCGAAAACTTGTAGTTGGTATCAGAAATGAAGGTGATTTGGGGGGCTTTCAAACTGTACAACAGCCAATAAGGAAACCCTCCGTAACAGTGCACAAGCAGCTTATGATGGCCTAAAAACAGTGGTGACGTTGAAGAGACATGAATGCTAAAGCTTCACAGCAGACAGACAAAAATGGATGGAGACTGGGTTAGATATGAGAAATTAAAAGGAATTAGCCTGGGAGAAAATAATCAATTAAATTGTTAGTAAAGGAAAATTGAGAAACCAGGAGGATGATCTAGTTTGAGGAAGACAAGAAAGCAAAGCAGAGGAAATGAGAAGGAATGCCCCATGAGAGATGGAGTCTCTTCCTTCGCCTCGAGGAATCTTGTCTGGCCAATGGAACACGCACCCACTGTGTGCTGTACCCACTGTGTGCTGTACCCAGCCTTTAGGAGCACTGGCAGGTGCCGCTTCCTGTCTCTTGGCACCCCGAGTCACCATATGAAACAGACCAGGCTACTCTGCTGAGAGAAGGACGGCCAAGGGGAACACTGAGGCACCGGACGCGCTGTGGACATGCAGAGCAGCGAGGTCTTCAGAGGGCTGCACACGTGTGAGAGGCCCCAGACAGACCCCCACAGAGCCACAAGAGATGATAATGCATCACTGTTCAAGCCACTACACTTTGGGGTGGTTTGTTATGCAATAATAGAAGTCCAAATTGCAAGACGGTAAATATAATTCAACTATAATCTCTAGCTAATTTCTTTATTTAGAAATTATGTGATCATCCAAGAGAATGGAGGTCAGGAATAAGAAGAATAACTAATTAAAATCCACAAATGACTCACAGAGCTTCAGAACATTCTGCTATATGGCTATAGATCAGAATCAGTTTATTTCCCAAAGTGCCTAATTTATATGTAAAAAGCCACTAGGATAATGTACTCAATCAGGTCTCTGATTATACCTGGCTCATCCTCCCCTCTCATTTCTTATCTCTTTTCTTTACAGCTTATTAATATCTTCATTCTAAATCTGTTCGATAAATGGCTGGCAAGCCCGCTTAGTTTTGTGTTATTTGCCATCAAACTAGAAGGTAACATACACTCATCTTTTTCTTAGGTTTATTCTGCTGTATTAAAAGTCTTTCAAAAGAATCCATGGTTCTTATAAATTTATATCTCGATCCTAAAAACTGAAATACTAGTTAAAGTAACACCTGGGACATTAGTACATATTTTTAAAATGCTGAATGAATAAACAAATGAATAAATGAGCAGTAGCATTTAAAGTTTATAATGGTTGTCAGCTTTTATATGAGCACATGTTCCAGGAAAATAGGGGTTCTTTTACCCTATTTTGGAAGATGGACCCTTTGGAAGACTGATGAAGCCTCTGGAGCCCCCTTCAAAATATTAAGCATATTTTTAAAGGCATAAAATAAAACAGGATTGTAAAAGATGACAAACATATTAAAATACAGTTAACAAAATATTTTAAAAAACAAATTTATGATACTATATGTACTTCTTTATTAAGGCATTAAATTGTACAGTCAAGTGGCAGGTCTAATAACTGTAATTTTTATTGGTTGTGAGCATAAATGATATTTCGAGGTATCTCCAGCAACTGTAATGAAATACGAAAATATTCGTAATTACTATTGGTGACAAAGTCACAGTACATACTCCTATGGTTTCTTACCTATATTCATAATTGAAGGAAAAACTAAATTTTGATTTAGGGATTACTAAAGGAAATAATATTTTTCCCCATCCAAGGGGACCTTGGAAATTCTACTCACAGTCAGTTGGTTTAAACGCATCTATTGTTAATTATACTGAATTCACAGATCTTCCAAAACACTGAGCATTGGTGCCTGGAAGATGCTAGCAGCCTGACAGAATTTAAAAGGTAACAGGAGCCACTGGCTTTAAAAAACAGTGGGAATGGGGTTAAGAGG
Organism: Indri indri; assembly: GCA_004363605.1. Classification (NCBI taxonomy): domain Eukaryota; kingdom Metazoa; phylum Chordata; class Mammalia; order Primates; family Indriidae; genus Indri; species Indri indri. The sequence goes on from RJWJ010004016.1 coordinate 32,391, forward strand.
TAGAGTTTAGTGAGTTAACAGGAACAAAGAGCTTGGGGCTACATGTCTATTTGAAGTTTTAGCAGTATAGCACTCAGGTGGAAATACATCGTGTGGCCAGACTGAGGACCAACTGGGGAGAAACACCAGGATGGGGACAGGACAGCTTTCAAGATACCCACATAAAAGTGGGACCATGGGATTGGAGAAGGGAAATAAAAAACCTGGAAAAGATAGAAGGATGAAGGAGAACAGAGCCTTGGGATTTACCGAATGTAAGGAGAGAAACGAGGTATCAAAGACAGAGAAAAGGTTGAACATGGTGAAGGGAAAATAGTAAAAGGTTCCTTCAGTCCAGGGCCACACCAGACAAGAAACAAGAGTCTGAATCAGAGCTGTGGATTAGCTGTGATATCCGATCTAAACACGCAACACTCTATTCATTGCCATTACAGGAATTTAACTACAGCAACAAATTATTTATTAACTCAAACTGCAATTACTAGAAAGAACTGTATTTATTTTCTATTTCATTTTTCTGTTAAGTATTGCCTCAAACAAGGTGCAACAAGGGGAAATAAAGGCAGGTAAAGGGGGGATATATCATGATAAATTTTATTAGCCTCATTATCATTTCTATAACTTTTAAAAAATGGCATCTGTATTCTGCTGCCAACCTCTACATGGGGAATGAAGATCATAAAGATAAAGGCTAGTGAATCCTTGTTGGGTAGGCTTGCTAGCAAATGGCACCTTGGCACACAGTGTAAAATGCTGCTAATATCATGTCAATGTCATAAGTGCGATGTGAAATCTGAAAAAAATGAAACAAGCTAATTATTTATGGTATTGTTTATCTGACTTCTTTGACATGAATTAATCTTTGATTTAGTAAACAGTTCATTCTCTGAGCAGCTATCATATTTGTGTGACTGAACCCTACTGAAGTTTTCACTTTAACATACACCTAAATAGCACTTTCTGTGTACCAGGTCCAGTTCCAAGCACTTTACAAATGTAAATCTATTTAATCCTTATAACCACCAGTAACATAGTTACTGTTATTATCCCTGTAATACGAATGAGGAAACTGAGACCCAGTGAAGTTAACTTGTCCAAGATCACAGAGTTAGTAAATGATCAAGCCAAGATTGAAGCCCAGGAAGTCTAACTCCAAAGTCCAAGCTTCTACCCAGGGCAGTCTATTGCCCACAGCTCCAACATATCATGTGGCAGAGAAAAGAAATGTACAATAATATTTTGAATGTATTCTCAACAATAAAGCCTTAATTCACTAAATGCCAGGGATTTCATTTTACTCTTTTCCTAAATTCAATATTCCCATCCTAGATTGATACTATCCATTAAGTTACTAATTCCCTTATCTGTAAAACTGTAAGGACCGTGTGTCAAATGCCATATACACGTGGACATCATTATTTCAGGACCCCATAGGTTGGAATTCAGGGTAATTTACTCTCAATTTTACTTGAAGCTACTCTTTGCAAAAGGGTTACTTGATATAACACCACCATGGATTAAAAGATCAGCTTTTTAAATGTTTTCTATCAAACCCAACATACCATCCCTATGCAAGCTGCACCTGATAAAACAGTTTGCTTTTATCTTTTTCTCTCTATACCCCATGGTCATCTAAGAGCAATTCGTATGAATTGTGACCCCATGGTTCTGTGCTTAGCCTCTGCTCTGCTGCAGAAGGGAATATCTTTACATGTCCCGTGGGAAAACCCAGCTTCAGGGGAAGATTGCAGGAGAGCTTTCAGACTACACAGCTTCAAGAAAACAAAGCAAGGGGGCCCAATATTATGTTTCAGAAGAAGGACTGGTGATATGGCTTAATTTTTTAAAAAATTAAGCCATATCACAACACTAAAATTGTAAAACTTGAAGTTCGCTCATCTTTTTGTTAAATCTCTAATACACATAGATCTAATTTGCTAAATTGTTATCATAATACTTTTTCTACTTACCCCAGTGACAAAATAATGGTGTGTCACTCTATGAAGGTAAAAATAAAGTTTTTTGTAGACAACTGACATGATCTGCCTAACATTTCTAATTGATTAGGAACTTCAAAATGATTGCTAAAGGAATGGATATATCAAAATGTTTTCAAATAGTATGTTTAAAACTTCTCTTCAACTTAGGGATTTGCCATTTTACTGAAAATAGTTTTTCTGATTTTTTTTCATTTTGAAAAGCTATGTTGTGCAATGAGTCACCAGGCGATTTCCTTTCTTTATTTCTGAGTTCCACTTCAAAGACAAGAAATACCCTCCTCCTCTCTGTCTTCTAGCATGTACCTGAGCTGCTATTGTTCAAGGTTGGGAAGGAGACTGTTAAAACAAAAACTCACGCTTATTTGACAAGGAGCTTTATTATATGGGAGTTTTACGTGCATGTCAAACATTTAAGGCAATTTAAATTTTTAGTATCTCCAGAGACCAAGTTAAATGGCTGCTAAAATCTAGCTTTTTAGAGCAGCTTTCGTTTCTATTTAATTTATTTGAATAAAGGGCAACAAGCACCATATTTAAAATATCTGTTGAAGACAACTAGTGTATTAAAATATTCTGTTTGCTTTATTTTTCATGATTAGATTCCTAAATAAATATCATTCTGATTCACTATCATCTCTAGCTAGCTGAGATTGAAAAATACATAATGGTGGACTGTTGCCATGGTAATTCTTCTACAACCACACATTTTCTATGGCAACCCAGGCTCTGTGGAATACTAATGAAAACCCATAGCAACAGAGAGTCAAAGAGGTGATGTCTGGAGACCAAAAAGCTCATGTAACATTTATTACAAATGTTATGGATGCCTTTGTATATTTAACAAATAAAATTAGTGTTCAAAGCCATATTAGCTAGAAAATATAAAAGGCATATATGAAATTTTTGTTGAAAAAAACAACTAATGCCCATGACGCTTAAATAATTCACATCAATGTACTAATAAGTGTGAGAATATGTAACTCCTATTCTTTAAATATAGAATCACAATTTTTATAAAAATGGATGTATATTTCCCCAGCTGCAGAAGACTTGCATGCTGCATCACAATGTGAACCCTAGAGGGAGCTCAAGAGCACTTTGTTTAGATTTTATTTTATTCTTTTTATTATTTTATTTTACCTTTTTTTATTCTTTTCTTAGTTCCTATTCTTTTCAAGAGTCTAGCTGTATAACCTCCGAAAGCCTTGGGTTCTCTTTTGCAGAAGGATGTCATATTTAAAGGACATCAAAGCCTCTATGACTCCTGTCATTTACCAGCATATGAATTTGCACAAGTCATTTAATGTCAGTTTCTTATCTGTCAAGGGGCATGATATCTGCCTCCTCCTCATTACCAATTTGCTATAAAATGTGCTAGATATACATGAGCACTCTGGGACAAAAATCAAATGCATTGTCATAGCTAAGGAAAAAGAACTAGAATGTTCCTCTTTACATTTTTATTTTAAAACATTGAAGTTAATTATAAAGATCCATAAAAAATTCATACATATTGCAAACTATTTTGAAGTACAATTAGTTACCAAGCACCTACTACGCTGCCAGTCGTTGCTGTGCCAGGAAGATGAACAAGATAGATAGGTATGTCTCCCTGCATTCATAGAGCTTATGTCCTAGCAGAAAATGTTAGAAAATAAGTAAGTAAACAAAGATGACCAGGGAATATAAACGTGCTACAGAGGAAATAAACAGAGTGAAGAAATTAAAAAGGATTTGTGGGAAAACATGGGCTGGTTTGGGTCAGGTTGCAGGTTAGCCCTCTGGAATGATGGAAGGGATTACCACGTGGGACTTCCAGCTTGAGAAGAAGCCAGCCATGGGAAGAGACAGACAGCCAGAGGGGACAGCCGTTATAATATCCTGCTGTAGGAAAGAGGTAAATGTGTTGACAAAAAAGCATAGAGGTCAGTAAGCCTGAAGCACAGAGAACAAGGACAGAATAACATATTATGAAAATGGAAAGGGAGGCAGGACCAAAGTGGGGCCCTGTTGCTATGACTGTGTGGACAATAGATTGCACAGGGAGACCAGATAGGAGGTGACAACATCATCCAGGTGACAGATGGTGGCAGTCGCTGATGGATTTAGGCACAAGAGATAAAGGTGAGGGGGAATCAATTATGACTCACAAGTCATCCAACAACGAGATGGCCGATTATGCCACCTTCTACTACAGGAAACATGAAGGGGTGAACAGGCTTGGGATGGCAGAAAGGGATGAACAGGAGTCAGGGCTCTGTTTGTACTGATTTGCCTATTGAATATTTTTCCACTACACAATCATAGATTGCCTTATAAATAGTTAATACTATTTGATTAATTGGTGCCCATTAATATGCAACCTATAGAAACCCAAACATTGGCTCTTCTTTCAAAACACACATCAAAATTATATATAAAAATTGTAAAACCACCATAAATGTCAAAATTGTATGGCCGGGCGCGGTGGCTCACGCCTGTAATCCTAGCACTCTGGGAGGCCGAGGCGGGTGGATTGTTTGAGCTCAGAAGTTCGAGACCAGCCTGAGCAAGAGCGAGACCCCGTCTCTACTACAAATAGAAAGAAATCAATCGGACAACTAAAAACATATAGAAAAAAATTAGCCGGGCATGGTGGTACATGCCTGTAATACCAGCTACTTGGGAGGCTGAGGCAGTAGGATCGCTTGAGCCCAGGAGTTTGAGGTTGCTGTGAGCTAGGCTAACGCCACGGCACTCACTCTAGCCAGGGAAACAGAGTGAGACTCTGTCTCAAAAAAAAAAAAAAAAAAAAAAAAAAAACAAAATTGTAAAAGTAGATTAGACTAATATTAATAATAACTTGTGTGATAATGAAATATATATAGAGAGAAGAATATATATCTAAATAAATACATTTTGAAGTACCTATTTTCCTATGGCAAAACTAATACAGATTTATTGCAGAAATTTTGGAATATATGGAAGTTTAGAGAAAATAACAATTACTTCTAGTTCTATCATCCAGAGAGAAACCTTGTTAATATTTTGAAGAATATAGGTCTAATTTTTAATTTTGGAATGTTTAACTATTTGTGGTAAAGCTATCCAAAATTAAAATTTACATTTCAAAAAAATGTTTAAATGAACTAGGGGATTACAACTGATGCCTAGATATTATGAAGTACCTTGGAGTCTAATCTAGCCAAGGAACCTAATTAAAGACATAAGGATGGAACAGATCAGTAGGGAAAACCCAGCCAACTTTTTGTGATGCTGCTCTTCCCCATCAACTAGATCACCATTAACAATTGCCACCTTCAAACCCATTCAGCTCAAATAAAGTAAGCTTTTTTGTTTTCTAAATATCACTTAAACTTAGTGTTATATTGCTTTATAATTCATATATTCCCTATTCATTTATATGAAAGCCAAATTGTTCCACCACCAGCACGACACTGATCCTTTAATTATGTTTTCAATCTCTTCTAATTTACTTATAAGACAACACTTATAGCATTTACAATTCTATATTATACTTAAATAGAATTCAAAACATTTTCTTTTTAAAAATATCAACTGTTACCAAAAGAAAAAAAAAATAACAGGCTTGGGAAAGCATAAAGTTTAAGATGACATATTTTTGTTTAAAACTACATAATGTTGCTTTGATCGTCAATTTTTATTACATAAATTAAAGCTGTGGGAATTTTTAATATTTTATTTTGGGGTTATCATCTTTATTAAATATTTCCACATAGAATAGTGTATATAGATTCTATGCAAAGTTCCAATTAAATAAGTTCAAAAAAATCTTTAAGTTTAATATTATTCACATTGGGTTCAATCAAAAGTTAAAAAAAAAAAAACACAAAACACCTCAAATGGGATTTCTACCTAGATTAAATCCAGTTATAGTAGGTATGCAAAACAATGCCTTCATCACAATACCCATTAAAAACAATCACTAACATCACAAGTGAAAAAAGAAAATACAGCAAAGTCTAAGATATTTTATTATTACTAGCAACAAAATTGAAGCAGCAATAAAAAATCTTCCAACAAAAAAAAAGTCCTAGACCAGATGCTTTCACAGTCAAATTTTATCAGGCCTACAGCAAAGAATTGGGACATATCCTGCAAAAATTATTTCATAACATGGAGAAGATAGGAATTCTCCCCAACTCATTCTACAAAGGCAGTATCACCTTGATACCAAAGCCAGGAAAGGACATAACAAAAAGGAAAACTATAGATCGATATCTGTTATCAATATAGATGCAAAAATCCTCAATAAAATTCTAGCAAACCGAATTCAACAGGACATCGAAAAAATAATCCACAAAAACCAAGTGTGCTTCAACCCAGGGATGCAAGGATGGTTCAACATATGTAAATCCATAATGTGATTCACCAAATAAACAGAAGCAAAAAGATAATATGATCATCTCAATAGAGGCACAAAAAGTATTCAACAAAATTCAGCACCATTTTATGATAAAAACTCTTAACAAAATAGGCACAGATAAAACATATCTCAAACTTATAAAAGCCATATGTGACAAACCCACAGCCAACATCATACTGAATGGGGAAAGGTGAAAGTATTCCCACTAAGAACTGGAACAAGACAAGGATGCCCACTGTCACCACTTCTATTCAACATAGTGCTGGAAGTCCTAGCCAAAGCAATCAGGCAAGAAAAGGAAATCAAGGACATCCAAATGGGCAAAAATTAGGTATGATGATATGATCTTATATCTAGAAAACCCCAAAGATTTCACCAAGAGACTCTTGGAACTGATAAATAAATTCAGCAAAGTCTCAGGCTACAAAAATCAATGTACACAAATTGCTAGCATTCCTATATACCAACAACAGTCAAGTTGAGAATCAAATCAAAGACTCAATAACTTTCACAGTAGCTACAAAGAAAATAAAATACCTAGAAATATATTTAACCAAGGAAGTGAAAGATCTCTACAAAGAGAACTATGAGTCACTGAGGAAGGAATTGCAAATGATGTAAACAAATGGAAAAACATATCATGGTCATCAATTGGCAGAATCAACATTGTTAAAATGTCCATACTACCCAACATAACTCAACACAGTCCCTGGCAAAATACCAGTGTCATTTTTCACAGATCTAAAAAAAAATAATTCTATGCTACATTTGGAACCGGAAAAGAGTCTGAATGGCCAAAGCAACCTTAAGCAAAAGGAACAAATATGGAAGCATCACTTTACCAGACTTTAAGCTATAAGGCTATAGTAACCAAAACACCATGGTACTGGCACAAAAACAGAGATCTAGACCAATGGAACAGAACAGAGAACCCAGATATAAGACAATCCACATATTGCCATCAGATCTTTGACAAAGCAGACAATAATATGCACAGGGGAAAAGAATCCCTACTCAATAAATGGTGCTGGGAAAACGGGATAGCCACATGTAGAAGACTGAAACAGGATCCATCTCTCTCACCACTCACAAAAATTAATTCAAGATGGATGACAGACTTAAACCTGAGGCATGAAACCATAAGAATTCCAGAAGAAAATATTGGAAAAACTCTTCTAGATATTGGCCTAGGCAAAGAATTTATGGAGAGGACCCAAAGGGCAATCACAGCGACAGCAAAAGTAAATAAATGGGACTCAATTACATTAAAAAGCTTCTGCACAGCTAAGGAAACAATCAACAGAGCAAATAGACAACCTGCAGAATGGAAGAAAATATCTGCATGCTATACATCCAATAAAGGGCTGATAACCGGAATCTACAAAGAACTCAAGCAAATCAGCACGAAGAAAATTAAACAAACCCATTAAAAGTGGGCAAAAGACATGAAGAGAAGTTTTTCCAAAGAAGATAGACTAATGGCTGATAAACATGAAAAAATGCTCAATGTCACTAATCATCAGAGAAATGCAAATCAAAACCACAATGAGGTATCACCTAAACCCAGTGAGAATGGCTTTTATGAATAAGTCCCAAAACAATAGATGCTGGCATGGATGTGGAGAGAAAGGAACACTTATACACTGCTGATGAGACTGCAAACTAGTGCAACCTCTATGTAAAACAGTATGGAGATTCATTCCTCAAAGAACACAAAGTAGACCTACCATTTGACCCAGCAATTCCACTACTATTTACACAAAGGAAAAAAATTAATTTTATCAAAAAGACACACTTGCACTGGAATGTTTATTGCAGCACAATTCACAATTGCAAAGACGTGGAATCAACCCAAGTTCCCACCAATTCATGATTAATGAAATGTGATATATGTATGCCATGGAGTACTACTTAGCCACAAAAAAAATGAATTAATACCTTTTTCAACAATCTGAATGAAACTGGAGACCAATCTCCTAAGTGAAGTATTGTAAGAATGGAAAAATAAACTCCACATGTATTCACTATTAAATTGGAATTAACCAATCAGCACTCATGCACAGATGGAAGTAAAACTCAATGGAAATCATGCTTGTAGGAGGCAGGAGGAGGGGATGGGTAAAATCAGACCTAATGAGTACGATGTATCATATCTGGGTAATGGGCACATTTATAACTTTGACTCAGTAGTACAAAAGCAATCCATATAACCAAAACATTTGTACCCCCATAACATTCTGAACAAAAATATATTTTATTACATGCAATAACTGCACATTAAATACATGCTGCAAATATACTCTCCCAGACTGAAAAAAATAATGTAAATCAAAAATACTTTGAAGTTATTTTTAAGTGCTAACTTATGGCTAGTAATAATTTATTTTCTAATTATAGATTGCTAAGGTCTTTTTAAGTAAACACAATAATCATTATATAATAAGTTAAAAATAATAAGCACTTATTAATAGAAACACTAGTTACTAAAGAATTTCAAAGCATGTAAACTTATACAATATGGATATAAATATTTAAGCAAATCTAAACAAATATATAGATTTAGATATAAAACATGATCATGATTTGTTGCTTTAAATGTTAGCTGGCCAATCTGATAAAATTAAACAAGGATAGAAAAATGAAGCTGGGGGCGGGGAGGTGAGGCAGGCAATGATACTCTAGCTCTTCAATTTTCTAGATAATTATAGGTGACATTTACAAGTATGCAAGATGGTAAAAGGAATTATTGGCAGAGCAATTTCCTAAATCTCCACATCACATGAGGTATCCAGATCTGATTGTCCCCACCTTTTTCTAACTTTCATTTTCTTTTGAGTTCAAACATCCGTATTTGCCATTGAATGTCAGCTGTTGTTTTTGCCTAACAAATCTTGCCAATGCTTCCTGTCTTCGGGTCAAATACAAAGGAGAGCATATTTTAACATAAGGTGAGCAAAGAAATAGGACATGAGTCTCACGGAACTTCTGTTAACGAGTTTTCTTATTGAGAGACATATATCTCAAACATAATAGAGTCTGCATCAAGTTCAATTATAATTATTTCAGTGGGGAGTGGTTACTCGCTATTTCTTTGCTCATTATTCTGTGTAACAAGCTATGACAAGCTTTACGACCTACAGAATAAATGTAGAATCCTTGAAATTATTTTGGAATTTTTTACCTCCTATTTCTGTTTGGGTTTTGTTTGGTTGGTCTAGTTTGGTTGGGTGGAAATCCCTGAAGGTACATGATAATTCAATAAGAAGAGGAAAGCAGTAGAAGATTGTCAAGTGCCCATATTCCAAAATTCTCCTACAAACCAACATTTATTTATGATTTACATCCTGAGTAGAAAAATCAGCTAATAAAGGATATAATCACTGAACATTAAATGGAGTTTTCTAATACTGTTGGGAGCTCAGGAATTTTTAAAACCTTAATAACCTGGGGTCATACTGCAGGCATATTCTAGTTTTCCCAACTCTCCATCCTACTCTACACCTCCAGATACAGTGATGGTGAAAAGACCTCTCATCATTCAAAAGGTGGTTACACCTAAATTCTGTTCACCTATCTGTAGAGGGTGGTCTTTCTGAGACTCCCTCACATTTTACATCTACTGATTTACCTGTAATTTGAATAAACTCAAGTAACTGGAGTCACAGCCCAGCACAAATCATATGAGAAACAGTTAATATAAATGTGAGAGCAACAAATATACTTAAGAAAAATCTATACAATCACATAGAATAGATAGAAGTACAACAACCAAGGGCTACTCCTTTTAAGGACCAGCAGATGTAATTTCATCACTGGTTTATGAACAACGTGTCAGTTTATACCTGATTTCACACCATGGCTCCACATATGCTAGAAGACTTCAAATTATAAGGAAGCATCTGCCCCAAACTCCAGTACAAGTCCATTATTCAAGATTTAAATGTTCCTAGTCATTAAAAATAATAAATTATTATAGGTTAGACCCAAAATATCACACAAAAAGCTCTTTTAAGGCAAAAATAACTAAAGTATCAGATTGATAACACTTTAAACATAAATTAAAATACACAGCCTAAGAAAGCCTTTTCTCTTGTCTCACATTGCAAGACAAGCACAAGCCTTAGAATTATGGCAGAAGTAAAAACAGAAAGAGGTCAGGGATGTCCACAACCAGGACAGCCCCTCTGATTTTAACTGTCATTTGAGGTCTCTGAAGGAAATATCTGACATCCATTTACATACTTCAACTATATTCACAGTGAAACATCTCAAGTTTAAAATCTGTAAGATAAATGAAAAGTAACCCAATATATTTTTCTCAGAAATTAAGCTGACACATCACGGTGAGAAGAAAATTAGATAAAAAAGTTAGAATCGTGATTAAAGGTTTTTGGCAAGGTAGAAACTTAGATCATTACATAATATAGCAAAACGTTACTTTTAATAGACAACACAAATTTAATTTCTATATCCACAATGAAGAAATTTGGCTTATCCTTTTTTTAAACCTTTTTCTTAACCCTTGCTTATACAGTTAAAGCTTAGAGAATGTAAAGATCTTCTTATTAATCAAGAAGCAGAGATCCAAAGAAGTAAGTGACTTGACCAAGATCCCTCAACCTATTAATCACTCAGCCAGCCTAGAAAAAAGCCCAAAGTCCCAGTTCAATTCTGTTCTTAACATTATTTCACTTTATCCTCATTGTGTAATGGCTAAACTTTGCTTAAAACACATCTGGTTTAACAGCACAAAATGCCTATGATTTGTTTTTGTTCTAACGAGGTGGACAGCTAAGATGAGATTGTCACCCTGAAAGAGCCTGAGTTAGTAAGAGCTAGCCCAGATAGAAAATCCATCCAGGAAAAACAGCAAATCCTGTGTTTAGCTCAAGAAAGACTACTCCAGGCAGGGTAATGCCTGCAGAAGTGCAATGTCCACTGTTTAGAAGATAAGAAAGAATCAAACCTACTGAATTTACAAGAGCAGACAAGGCCTAAATTCTCTGTCTTAAAAAATAAGCAACAAAAATGGGTTAAAAGGTTGCTTCAGTACTTAGCTACTGGTTGTTAACTCTCAGGTGAAACAGGGCCCATGACATGAAAAAAATTTAGAAAACTTTTATAAGAAGTAAGAAAAAAAAGTAATTGGTAAGCAGTTGAAATTTACTATATACGAGGATTCTGTACACCCATGCAGTGTAGATCAGAGTATGCATTTAACTCATTCAAGACCACACGGAGCCCTTACACGGTTTTCTACCTTCAAATCCTCCTTAATTTCCTACCATATTCTCACACCCACAGCACCAGCTAACCCATGCAGTGAAGACGCCATGCTGTTTCATATTTCATTCTTCCTAAATAATCCATTAATCTTTCCAATATTTTTTCTCTTTTTAGCCTTATTACAAACTGCTTATCCTCAAATATTTAAGCAAAACTTTATGGGATCTTCCCAGGAAGAATGTGATCACACCTTTTTCCATGCTACTAAGAGTCCCAAAATTTATCACATGCTGGTGATTGGTTTACTGTCTCTCTTCATTACACACTTATGAGCTTTTAGGGGAAGAGGCTGTGCTGTATTCTTCCTGGCAATGGATCTCACACAGTAATTGCATTCAATACATGCTCACTCAAAAGAATAAAACAGACAGTACTGTTGAGGGCGTGGCAAAATGAGCACTCTCATACAATGACAAAGGGAAATTGGTACAATCTTTCCAGAAAGTATTTAGCAATACATTTGTGGAGTCTTAACACTCTCAAATCTTTCAACCCGATAATTCCGCTTTAAGACATATATTAAAAAGATATAACTGGATACATAAAACAAAGATTCATGTCCAAAGATTTTTAACGTGGCCTTCTCTAAAACAGTGGAAAACTGGAAACAAGTGTAATATTCTAAAAATAAAGGAAGAGTTAAATAAAATATGGAGTATCCTCAGGATAGAATAATATGATATTGTAGTTATTGATATGGGAGGAAACTTTAGGAAATAATGTAAAATAAAATGTGCATCCATAAAATGAATCCAATTATATAATGGTTCTTATTGCTGCTTCCACCCTAAAAGATGAACTGCTATTGGAATTTCCTTTCTACTGGAAACTGGGCAACACACATGTAACACTATTTCAGACACTAGAAAACAGGCAGTTCTGAACTGCGATACTTGAATGAATGGGGGAAAAGTGAGTCCGGCCCTAAGATTGCTCTAACTCACTCTATGGGGACAGTTTGAGGCCACAGTGCAGGAAGGAAGAACCCTAACATAGTGTAACTGTCTTCCTAAGTGGAGGAAACAGAATTTGGGAGCTAAGTACAAGAGAGGAGAGAGCTGCACAGAAGGCTCCAGAAAACTGCAAAGGAGTTTTAGTGAATCATTAAATGAGTACAGATCTGGGCATGCAAGGGATGAAACTCCCTGAGGTACAGGAGAGAACCATTGGCTAAAAAATGTGGTAGAGCTTACACAGGGATATACAATAGAAATATTCCCATCAGCCAGAGTGGAGAGACCTCTTGATACACGGGACATTGGGTAGAGTCCTCAAGAGGGTTGTGCCTTAGTAGTAGGGCTAAATTAGCCTGAGAATAAAGTCTATTACAGACCTGCCATAACAAGCTTACCAGCCACTACAAAAAATTAAACTGATCTGAAAGTAACAAGTGCATAACAGAGCAAAATATCCACTCCCTTTTAAAGAAACAGAACAAAATCCAGCATTCAACAATACAATAATCTTAATGTCTAGTACTTAATAAAAAATTACCGGGCAAGCAAACGAACAGAAAAATAAGACCTATTCCCGTGAAAAACAAATCAATCAATAGAAACAGAAATGACAGGGATAATTTAATTAGTAGATAAAAATTTTTAGCAGTTATTTAAAATAGTATATTCTTAAGAATATAAAGAAAATTATGACCATAATCAGGAGAGAAATTGAGCAATATATAAAACCCAGATGGAATTTTTAGAGATGAAAATATACTATACAACTCTGAGTCAAAAATATACTAGATGAGATTAACAACAAATTAGATATTGTAGAAGATCAATGAACTTGAAAATAGAAATTATCCAAAATGAAGCAAGAGCAGGAGGGGCCAAGCTGGTGTACTAGAAGCAGCCTGCATAGGATCTCACAGAGAGGATCGAAAGCGATGAGTAGATATTCACCATCAAATGGACTGTCTAAGAGAGATCACTGAAAAGCAACAGAGTGGTGACAAGAGGCTCCCAAAGTGAAGGACAGAAAATGGGGCAACCCATTTGGCAGGACTGAAGGTACCTGGGGAAAGATGCCACACATAGGGAAGGGACAGAAGAGAAAATCCCGGGGCTCCACACTTCTCCTGAAGATATTGCAATCCAAGCTGCAGGAGTTCCCCCACCACCACAGCAGACCTCCAAACTGATACAGGGAGCTGCCTGAAGACTATGCAGCAGTATTGCTCTAGAGAGAAAGCACAGCAGGGTCCTGCTGGCTTCCAAATCCTGGGTATTGCAGCTGGCATCATTCTGAGGTCCTACCTCCAGAGCACTGCATCTACTCTGGGGTCAGCTCCATAGCTGCTGCCTCTGCATTACCCTTGCTGGGTCAGGGAGGCAGCAAGGACAGACCCTCTTACACACCCCTACCACCGCCAGGGGACCCAGGTGAAGCAAACCCCCACAGCCACCTGCCAACACAAAGAGGGACCCACCTGCACCCACTTGAGCTTTCAGCACTGGCCTGGGGACCAACATACCACTCTGCCAAAATATTTCCCAGCACCTCGTTGGACTGTGATGACCCCAGGGGAATGGAGAGATGTAGGAGAGCAGCAATGTTACAGGCTCACAGTGCAACTGCCTCTCTCCTGCCTGGTCAATCCTCTAGGGCAGAACTCCATCATGCCATCCAGGGACCTCTCCCTCTCTTCACTGAGCAACAACGTTCCCAGCAGAGGTATACAGCAAAGCTATTTGTCTTGAGCTGAGAGAAAAGCTTCTAGATGACAAAGAACCAGCATAAGAACTCCAGTCACATGAAAAAACAGGCTATTTTGACATGCCCAGAGGATCCCACTAGCTATCCATCAATGGACTCCAACCAAAAGAAAATTGTTGAAATGTCAGATATGGAATTTAGAATATGGATCACAAGCAAGCTCAATGGGATTGATGAGAAAGTTGAAAACCAACACACACACACAAAAATAATTCAAAACATGAGTGAAAAATTCACTAAAAAGGTAGGTAATTTAAGAAAAAGTGTAACAGAATTTCTGAAAATGAAATTCAGGAAATTTCAAAATATAATGGAAAGTTTTAAAAACAGACTAAACCAAGTAGAAGAAAGAATTTCAGAGCTTGAACACAAGGCTTTCAAATTAACCCAGTCAGTTAGGAATGGAGAAAAAAGAATCAAGAGGAATGAATAATCTCCCCAAGAAATATGGGATTGTGTAAAGCAAACAAATATAAGAATCATAGTATCACTGTGGGAGAAGAAAAAGCAAAAAGCATGGAAAAAGTATTTGAGGAAATAATGGAAGAAAACTTCCCTGGTATTGCTAGATATTTACACAGATACAAGATGGTCATCAAACACCTGGAAGTCTCATGGCAAATAGGACATCATCAAGATACATAGTCATCAGTCTGGCCAAAGTAAAAGTAAAGGAGAAAATCCCACAAGTTGTGAGGCAAAACCATCAAGTAACTTACAAGGGAAAACCCATCAGACTAACAGGAGACTTCTCAGCAGAAACCTTAAAAGCCAGAGGGATTTGGGTCCCATTTTTAATCTTCTTAAATAGAACAATTGCCAGCCAACAATTTTGTATTCTGCAAAACTAAGTTTCCTAAACAAAGGAGAAATAAAGTCTTTCCCAGACAAGCAAATGCTAAGAAAATTTGTCACAATTATACCTGTCATACAAGAAATGCTTGAAAGTGCTCTATACATGGAACAGAACAACTGATACCCACCAGTGTAAAAAACACCCAAAAGTTAAAACCTACAGCTCTTATAAAACAGTAAATAAGGGAGAAAACAAAGCAATTAGACAATAATCAATGTGATGACCAAAACAGCATCTCACATATCAACGCTAACATTGAATGTAAATGGTCTAAATAAAAAGATAGAGTTTTGGGCCAGGTGCAATGGCTCATAACTGTAATGCCAGCACTCTGGGAGGCCAAGGTGGGAGGATTGCTTCAGGCCAGGAGTTTGAGACCAGCCTGAGCAAGAGCAAGACCCTTGTCTCTACAAAAAATAGAAAAATTAGCTGGGCATAGTGGTATGCACCTGTAGTCTGAGCTACTTGGGAGGTTGAGGCAGGAGGATTACTTGAGCCCAGGAGTTTGAGGTTGCAGTGAGCTATGACAACACCACTGTACTCTATCCTGGGTGACAGAGCAAGACCCTCTCTCAAAAAATAAAATAAAATAAAAAGATAGAGAGTTGCAGAATGGATTTAAAAAAAAAATACAACCCAAATATATGCTGTCTCCAAGAAACCCATTTAACTAGCAAAGATTCTCATAGACTCAAGGTAAAGGAGTGGAAAAAAAAATATTCCACATGAATGGAAACCAAAAGTGAGCAGGAAAAGCTATTCTTATAATAGATAAAATAAACTAAACCAACAGTGGTAAAAAAAATATATATATATATAGTCATTATACAATGATAATGGGATCAATTCAACAAAAAGATACAACAATCCTAAATATATATGAACCTAATGCAAGAGCTCCCAAGTTCATAAAACAAATTCTACTGGATCTAAGGAAAGAAATAAACAGCAACATCGTAATAGCTGGGGAATTCAACACTCCACTGACAGAACTAGACAGATCATTGAGGCAGAAAATCAACAAAGAAACACAGAGCTTAAGTGGGACACTAGAACAAATGGATCTAACAGACATTTACAGAATATTCCACCCAAAAACTGCAGAATATACATTCTTCTGATCAGTGCATGGAACATTTTCCAAGACAGATCATACGTTAGGCCACAAAACAAGTCTCAGCAAACAGGAAAATCTAAATCATGCCATGTACTTTCTCAGAACACAGTGGAATAAAACTAGAAATCAATTCCAAGAGGAACTCTCAAAACTACACAAATACATGTAAATTAAACAACCTGCGGCTGAACAGTCCTTGGGTCAATGACAATCTCAAGATGAAAATCAAAAAATATTTTGAATTATTAATAAATGACAAAAGTGACACAAGCTTCCAAAACCTCTAGGATACAGCAAAAGCAGTGCTAAGAGAGAATACCACAGCACTAAATGCCTACATCAAAAAGACAGAAGGATCACAAATTAACAACCTAATGTGACACCTCAAGGAACTAGACAAAGAAGAACAACCCAAACCCAAAACTAGCAGAAGAAAAGAAATAACAAAGATCAGAGCAGAACTAAATGAAATAGAAACCATAAAAATACAAAGGATCAGTGAAACAAAATGTTGGTTCTTTGAAAAGATAAATGAAATCGATAGACCAGTGGTTATAGAGATTACTAGCTAGAGTAACCAGAAATAGAAGAATTCAAATAAATTCAATCTAAAATGCAAAATGAGACATTACAACTGATACCACAGAAATACAAAATATCATCAAAAACTACTATGAAAAAAACCTCTACACAAACTAGAAAATCTACAGGAAATGGAAAAAATTTTAGAAACATACAACCTTCCAAGCTTGGATCAGGAAGAAATAGAAATCCTGAACAGACCAATAGTTAGTGCCAACATTAAAACAGTAATAAAAAAAATCTCTCAACAACAACAACAAAACAATTGCAGGATCAGATGGATTCACAGTGGAATTCTACCAGACCTACAAAGAAGAAACGGCACCTCTCCTACTGAAACTGTTCCATAACATCAAGAAGGAGGGAGTCCTCTCTAACCCACTCTATAAGTCACTATCACCCTGATATCAAAGTCAAAAAAGGACACGACAGAAAAAGAAACATTATCCCTCATGAACACAAATGCGAAAATCCTCAACTAAATCCAAGAAAACAATAAAAAGATAATTCATCATGATCAAGGTAAGTTTCTTCCCAAGGACACAAGGAACGTTCGACATATGCAAATCAATAAATGCGATTTACCATATAAACAGATATAAAAACAAAAACCATATGATCATCTCAATAGATGCAGAAAAAGCATTTGATAAAATCCAGTACCCCTTTGTGATAAAAACCCCCAACAAACTAGGCACAGAAGGAACACATACCTCAAAATGATAAAAGCCAAATATGACAAACCCACAGCCAACATCATACTGAACAGGAAGAAGTTGAAAGCATTCCCCCTAAGAACTGGAACAAGATTGCTCCCTGTCACCATTTTTATTCACCATAGTACTGGAAGCCCTTGTCAGAGCAATCAGGCAAGAGAAAAAAAATAAAGGGCATCCAAATCAGGAAAGATGATGTCAAACTATTCTTGTTTGCCAACAGTATGATCTTATACCCAGAAAATCCTAAAGACTCCAACAAAAGACTAGTAGAATTGATAAATAAATTCAGTAAAGTCTCAGGTTACAAAATTAACATACACAAAGCAGTAGCACTCCTATATACTAATAACAGTCAAGCTGAGAGTCAAACTGAGAACTCAATATCATTTATAGTAGTTAGGAATAAGATACCTAGGAATATACTTAACCAAAGAGGTGAAAGATCTCTACAAGGACAACTACAAAACACTAGTGAAAAAAATCACAGACGACATAAACTAATGGAAAAACATCCCACGCTCATTTATTAGAAGGATCAACATTGTTAAGATGTTCATACTGCCCAAAGTAATTTACAGATTCACTGCAATTTCCATCAAATGTCATTTGATGTCAAATGTCAAATCCCACCAATGTCATTTTTCACAGATCTAGAAAAAATAATCCTAAACATCATACGGAACCAAAAAGTGCCCAAATAGTCAAAGCAATCCTAAGCAAAAAGAACAAATGTGGGGGCATCAGATTACCTGACTTCAAATTATAACCATAACAGCATGATACTGCTATAAAAGTAGACACATAGATCAATGTAACAGGATAGAGAATCCAGAAATAAAATCATACATCTATAACCAACTGACCTTCTACAAAGCAGACAAAAATGTACACTGGGGAAAGGATACCCTATTCAATAAGTGGTGCTGCAAAAACTGAATAGCCACATACAGAAGAATGAAACTGCATCCCTATCTCTCACCATATGCAAAAACTAACTCAAGATGGATTTAAGACTTAAATGTAAAACCTGAAACCATAAAAATTCTAGAAGAAAACATAGGAAAAACTCTTCGGGACATTGGCCTAAGCAAAGAATTTATGAGTAAGACCCCAAAAGCAAATATAGCAGCAACAAAAATAAATAAATGGCACTCAATTAAACTAAAAATTTCTGCACAGCAAAGGAAATAAGCCACAAAGTAAATAGACAACCCACAGAATGGGAGAAAATATTCACAAACTATGCATCTGACAAAGGGCTAATATCAAGAACATACAAAGAACTCAAACAAATCAGTGCAGAAAAAACCAAATAACCCCATCGAAAAGTGGGTGAAAGACATCAACAGGTGTTTTTCAAAAGAAGATAGACAAATGGCCAATAAACATGTTAAAATATGATCAACATCACTAATCATCAGGGAAATGCAAATCAAATAACTGCATCAAAAAGTGGGTGAAAGACATCAACAGGTGTTTTTCAAAAGAAGATAGACAAATGGCCAACAAACGTGAAAATACGATCAACATCATTAATCATCAGGGAAATGCAAATTAAAACCACAATGAGATACCACCTTATCCCTGTAAGAATAACCGTTATTAAAAAGTCACAAAACCACAGGTGTTGGCAGGGATGTGGTGAGAAAGGAATGCTTAGACATTGTTGGTGAGGTTGTAAACTCATACAACCTCTATGGAAAACAGTATGGAGATTCCTCATAGAACTAAAAGTAGATGTACCATTAGACCCAGCAATTCCACCACTGGGTATCCACACAAAGGAAAAGAAGTTGTTTTATCAAAAAGATACCTGCACTTGACTGTTTACCACAGCACAATTCCAAATTGCAAAGATATGGAATCAACCTAAATGCCCATCAACCATTGAGTGTATAAAGAAAATGGGGTGTACACACACACACACACACACACACACACAAACACACACACCATGGAGTACTACTCAGTCATAAAAAGGAATGAAATAATGTCTTTTGCAGCAACTTGGATGGAACTGGAGACCATTATCCTAAGTGAAGTATTTCAGGAATGGATAAACAAATACCACATGATCTCATTTATAAGTGGGAGCTAAATGAGGAGTATATATGGTTATAAAGTGGTATAATGGACATTGAAAACTAAGAAGGGGAAGGTGAAGGATAAAAATCTACCTGTTGGGTACAATGTACGCTATTCTGGTGACGGGTACACTGAAAGCCCTGGATTCAGCATTATACAATTCATCCATGTAACATGAACACTTGTCCCCCTAAATCTATTGAAATACAATTTACAAAAGGAAGCACAAAGAGAAAAAAGGTTGAAAAATATGAAGAGAGCATCAATGACTAGCAGGACATTAACCAGCAGTCTAGCATATATATAACTGGACTAACGAGGAAAACAGGAGACCTGCATAAATACTTGAAGAAATTATAGCCGAAATTTTTCCAAATTTGATAAAAATGGTAAGCTCAACAAACCTCAAATAGAATAAACATAAAGAAAGCCACATCATAATTACGTTGCTGATAAGGAATGATAAAAAGAGGAAATTCTAAAAGCAACCAGAGGTAAAAAGATATCAGTACAGAGGCATAAAGATAAAAATGACGAAAAACTTTTTGTCAGAAAATAAGCAAATTGGAAGGCAATGAAATGTTCATTTCAAAGTTGCGAAAGAAGAAAATTTTCAACATAGAATCCTATATCCAGCAAAAATGTTTCAAAAATGAAGACAAAAGATGTTTTAGATCATAAAAAAGCTGAGAGAATTTATTACCACCAGATCTCCACTAAATGACAGAAATTTAAATCTTAACAGAAGAATGAATGAAGAGTGTCCAAAGTGGTAAATTTGTGAGAAAATATGAGTTACTTTAAAAACTATTTTAATCTATTTAAAAATATATTTTATATATGTTTTATAAGTGACAATGTAAAAATAATAATGATATATTGTGGGGTATAAAGCATATATAGAAGCAAAATGTATAACAGCACAAAACAATGAGATGACTAAATGGAAGCATACTGTTGCAAGGTTCTTACGCTGGTAGTATATTATTATTTGAAGATATACAATGATACATTAAATGTGCATACCATAATCCATAGAGTAACCGCTAAAATAAGATAAAATAAAATAAAGAAGTAGCTCTAATAAGCTAATAAATCAGATAAAATTGTATCTTAAAAAATA
The DNA here is from genome assembly GCA_004363605.1 of Indri indri. Lineage (NCBI taxonomy): Eukaryota > Metazoa > Chordata > Mammalia > Primates > Indriidae > Indri > Indri indri. The sequence goes on from RJWJ010004016.1 coordinate 53,264, forward strand.
ATTATTCCAAAAGATGGAATTAAAAAAAAAAAAAGAGCATAGGGTCAAATAGTAAACAGATAGCAAAATAATAGATGTAACCCAAATCATATTAATAATTATGCTTAACATAAATCATTTAATATTCCAATTAAATGAAAATTTAATTACACAATAAAAACACATACACACGCAAATATAATATTAATATATTAAAATGTTAAGTGTTATTTTCTCTAGATGGTGAGACTATAGGTCAGTTTTTTTTTTTCTTCTTTATACTTGTCTATATTTTCAGAATTTTTTTCAACAAGCACACACTGTTAATAATAAGGGTGTCCCTGGCTGCTCTGTCTCTCAACCCATCATTTATCTGGTTATAGAATCACACTTTCCCTTCTGGGAACCAACACTTTCTCATGTAGTAGAGCTCTCAATTTGCATGCCCACAACCTCTGCCAGTGGTGGGCATGTCCACATGGCCCAGATTTACCAATCCAGGTAACCCCATCCCCCTAAGCGCAGTGATGAATCCACCAATGGAAAATGACCCCAGCAGAGCCAATCAGGCTCCTTGTTCAAGGATTCATACGGATGCCGGAAGATTATTTCCATCTGAGGGCTTTGTAATCCTGTACCAGCAAGGAATATCTTTGTCATTCGTGGAGAATGCCTTCCTGGGACAAAAGCCTACAAAGAGGGAAGTTATGCAAAGTATCAAAGAGGAAGAAACAGAGATTTGACAATGCTGTTTGAGTCCCTGTATCCAACCATGTCTAAAAGTATCCCCTCCTGAAACTTTCAGCTACATAAGCCAATTATTTTCCATTTTTTGCTTAAGCTAATTTGAGTGTGGTTTCTGCCAGAGGAAACCAAAAGAACCCTAATAGTAAAAGAATAATTCAACTAACTTCTGTCTTACTAATCTGTATTTTTCTCTTAAGAAAAGAATAATAAATGTACGATGACTTCCCTTCTCTTGATTTCATATGTCAGCTCTGGCTTATCAGGCATAGCCAATCTCTTGACAGAAGCTCCCAGAGAAAATAAGGAGGAGAACATGGTAGCTATCAAAACCAATAAATACGTGAGGTAGATTTTTCTAATTATTTCAGCCTTTCAAATATATTTCTACTCATTTCTTAAAATGTAGCATGAAATAAGATTTTCTAAAAATTTCCACTATAGGGCCATCAAGACTTTTCCTCTATGTTCTTAGGGTTTCTAAGTAAAGAAATACTCCACTGAATAAAAACCAGAAGGCTTTTTTCAATATATGAATTTGAGGGAGCTGGGGGTGGAAAAAAACCCAGAAGGCTTTATTCTACGAACCAAGTGAAGACACAATTCTCTTTAAAGTCCACATTTTCTGTTGGGAGAAAAAAAATGCAGCAAAGAAATGTATGAGTTTAATCACCATCACAACAGGGTTCTTAAAATTGCAGCGTGGTTTATGGAATGGAGTGCACTATTCTTGGCAAGTAATTCTCCAGCCTCACACTGATCCTCTTCCCGCTTCCCCTTTCTCTTCTCCTAGATTAGGTAATGGAAGAGATCACGTATCTTACAGAAAAGTATAATTGTGAGCCATGTAGCAGGGAGGCATTCAATACTTATTATGCCGACAGACAATTTTAAAATCAATAAGAAAAGCTATCCGAGGAAGTTAATTTAGGAAAAAAATGCTCACAGATTGAGGCCTGAATTACAGATAGTTTTAGTTTTTTAAAAAAGATGAGTCATTGCTGCTCTTCCTTGCTGTTCAAATTTAGACAAAAAACTCAGGTGTATTTTTAGGAGTAATTGTCATCTACCAAGTTGATTAGAACTAAAATTTTATTTACTGTAAAAAAATGATGAGACTTTTATACAAATATCTTAATGCCTTTTCCATTTAATTTTAGAATATTTCAGGAAATGTGGGTTAGGATGTATACAAATTCCCATATATCCTAACTTTAGGAAAACAAAATCTTTCCTAATGAGATTTTTTTTTAGTGCCCAGAATTTGAAATCTTCTTTTGTCAGCTAATTTATATTGCCCTTGATTGTCCATAGGCAATAACAAAAGATAAAATAAAAATAAAAATGTGTATGCATTCCATATAAAAAATTATTCATCTTTAATCAAAAAGAAAGAAAATAGCCACTTCTTTAAAATATACCTAGTATTCTAAAAAGTTCATTTTGACATGAATAATTTTAAACATATTTCTTGGAACAATATTTTTACCAAAGTTATTGGTCTAATAAGTTAATACATAATCTATGACGATGAAAAACTAGGCTTTAGAAAATGAGAATAAAATGTATCTGAGGCATTTATTAAATGCAGTTCATCCTACGTCTATACCAGCATGGCCTGTCTCAGGAATTTTGCTAAGAATCAGGATACAACAGAGAACCAAATAGTCAAGTCTTCACTCTCATGGAGTTTACAGTCTAGGAAGGAACACATGATTACACGAAATTGTATTTGAGTTGTGATAAATGCGCTGAAATAAAAGCAACATGAAATAAGAATCTGTCACTGGAGGAGGACCCAAGATCATGTGTGGGGAAAGGAAGATGCTCTTGAAGAAGGGGCATTTAAACTGGCACTGGGTGGTGGGGGCTTCAAGAAAGTCCCAGGTTCCAGAATCTGTAGTTCCAGTGTCCGTAGGTAGGTAGGCCAGGGCTCTCGTGGAAATGCGGGGTTCGGGCGGAATAGCCGTTTTCACTAGAGTACACTGAGTGAGCAAGAATGGCTCAAGACTGAGCAGAAAATGTCAGTAGGGCCAGAACATACAGTGCAGAGCTAAGGATTTGGGACTTTTTTCTTAAGAGCAATGAAAAATCTTGGAACTGTTCTAAGCAAAGTGAGATCACTTCAGAAAAACTCTTTCAGGAAAAATGTAGAGAAAGGATTGGTGGAAGGCCAGTCTAGACATTAAAAAAAAAAAAAAAAAAAAAATCAAAGACAACTGCAGTGATCCAGGTACAAAGGGCCTGTGGTGTAACCTTAGCAAGAACAGCTCTGATAGACTGGTGAGTACAGCAACCAAACTGAAGGGGACGGCAGAGTGAGTGGCCGGTGAGAAGTGTAGACAAGGGCAAGCAGACAGCCTTGCTATTAAGTTTGGCTGAAAGCAGAGGAGATAGATGGGGGAGAAACAGAACATGGAAGGTTCGCATATTAAAATTTCTAACATGAAATTATATTATGCAGCATGGTCACTGGGGCATATTTGTATGCACTGTTCACGAGTGCATGTGTGTGGCTATATAATGCATATAGACATTACAGACTGTACAGGACTTTGCAGGACAATGTTTTGAACAGAAAGCACAAAAACAGTAAAACATTTGAAACATTTTTAAGCTAAAACACTGATGATCAAATAGTTGAGCAATTATGTGCCTAGCATTGTGCTGAACAACGTGGAGAGGAGAGATACAAGGTATACCGTGTTATTCCTAACCTATGTTTGCTATCTAGTAGGCAAAGCTAAAACACCTGAAATGTAATAAAGGTTATAATCAAAGAAGAAATTGCTTGCTCAGAACTCACTTAAAAGCTCTTGGGTTGTTGATTAAAATGTAGTTTTCTAAATGAAATATGAAGTCATTTGGCCTTAATAACACCAAATTGCAACTGCAATACAATGTTTCAAGTCCAACGCCATGCTGCCATCTACTGGCTATTCCTTAAATTTTCTTTGATGGGTTTTTTTGTCTAGTCATATAGATGGACAATTCAATTTGACTATTGAGACAGTAAAATATTTCATAAATGACATATAACAAATTTGAACATAATATAAACATTTAGATGTTACAAAATGGGTTCAATTTAAATAAATGTTTCAATTCATAGTGCCTAAAAACACTAAAATAAAAAATCACTGCCTTATGAAAAATTTTCATAACATGTCCTGTGTGGACTCTGAAAAGGGAGGACAAATGATATCTTTAATACTGCTCATAATTATCAGTTAGCACAAGGTAATGAATCATGGGACAAAAACATGTCGAGCTCATTGTATACCACAGAATAGAAAGAAACTTTCCCCCTTTCAACTGAAATCTTTTTAGAAATGAAAACAGGTTTTACAAATTTTCAAGAAAGAAACAAAGTTTGCCTTTTGGGAAAAGTCTCTTTAAAATCTTATTGAGAGGAGATACTTCTCTGCCCCTTTTTCCACCCCGGGCACACCTCCTTCCAGCTATTTCCAAGATCCTCCTGCTCCTGCTCCCCTAACCCAAGGGGAATTTGCTAATCATCTTGGCCAAAGCCCAGGGCGTCATAACTGGGCAGGGTTAGTGTACTTAGGAAGGTACAAAGCCATGCTCCCGTGTCTCTTTTCCTGGTCCTCTGAATCACGGAGTGCAACGGGACCCAGCACCCTTCTTAGTAACTGGACGTTCCTGGCTAATTTTCTATGCAGAACCACTATTCCTGCTGGTCCCAGGACACAGATTCAAGATATTCCAACACAACCTCCCAGTTACTAAGAGATGGCACCTTGCTTCTGGGAGTGCCATTATTCTGGCATCTGCTCTCCCAGGAACCCCACAGGGAAGAAGAGCACGGAGAGGAAGCCAGGATTTGGGCATCAGCAAGCCCCACCATCGAAACACCGTCCACATCACCAACAACCCCTGATGTATACATAGAAAGTACATCATCAAAGATAAAAATAAAAAATAATTTTAAAGTGCACTGTCTTCACAATTCTTTCAACAGTGTAATGATTTTTACATAGTAATCATTTCATGAATTAAAACATAGGCATCTTAATATTTTTATAGGTATAGTACTTCTGATAATATCCTAAATAAGTATCTTAAGATGAAATACCAAGGATAAAACTTAATATAAAAGTTTAACAAAGTCAGTGAATTGCTTTAAAAATGACAATATCTAATGTGAAATCAATTCAGCGTAACACATTTTTTGATACATGTCTTTGAAACCTAACACTAGGTCTCACAATTGGGTAGATGGTGGTTTTCTGTAAAGCAGAGGCTTTTAAACCATAATCTACTACTGAGAGTGCCTCAGGAGAGAGCTTTTAGCCACCCACTCCAACTATAACCTGAGCAATTCTGTGTTTATATGTTTTTGTGCTGTTTTTTGCCTTTCGCGTTATCTTCCACATAAGATTTCTTGGGCTGTTCGCAAATATTCCATTTCTCTTCCTTCTAAGTTCTCGATAGGATTGAATCTCTCTGTTCCATTTGAAGTTAGCTGTGGCCATAGGACTTGTTTGAACCAATGAAATGTGTCCCTCCAGGTGGAAGTGTTAAGGAACAGTTCACGATCTGTCACCTTCCCCTTTCTTTGCTGCATAAAAGCACATGTCTACATGAAGTCCCCATCAGCCTGAATGTCCAGAATGAGCAGAAACCCCCTGCCAATTCCCACTGGACAGAAAGCATGAGCAAAAAAATAAACTTTGGTGTAGGAAGCCACCGCAATCAGAGTAACTTGTTACTCAGTGCAGCCTATTCATCTGACTGGTACAACCACTGAATAATTTGCTCAACTTATGCTCTGAGGCAGGGATCAACAAACAATGGCACAGGGCCAAATGCAGCCTGCTTCCTGTTTTTGTAAACAAAGTTCTGTTGGAAAATAGCCACGCCCATTCGTTTATATATTGTCTAGGGCTACTTTCCAGCTACAACAGCAGAGTTGAGTAGTTGTAACAGAGACTATATTGCCCACAAAGCCTGAAATATTTGCTATCTGGCCCTTTACAAAAAAAAGCTTGTCAACCCCTGCTTTAAAGCCATATGCTAGCTAGGTACTGCTAAAGAAAACAAATAAGACCCATTCTCCTTGGCAGCAGGTGTTAAAACAGCAAAAATAAACATAAGGAAAAGTTTGTTCCCTAAGTGAAGTATAATAGACATGGGCATCACTAATTTTAATATTCATAATTGTGACTATTCTCTGGCATCTATGAAGGACATTGTGAAAATGTGAAATTTTATATAGGCAGGACTTTGAATTACCGGGTGGACAGGCTGCTTTGTGGGAGGGGCACTAAGTGACCCTAGTAGGTGGCTCAACAATTGTATCTCATCACAACTTTGTCACTCTCCACTCAGCTTCAACGTTCCCAAGGAACCCTCATGAAAGGTCAAAAATAATATGTATCTGTATAAAATTAGCTCTGAAATAAAATTAGCTATTAGTGCTGATGGCAGAAGTAATGAAGTCTTTAAAAATGTTCTTAGCCAGAAATCAGATGCTGTGTACGGGTTAACGGGTAATGCATCAAGACCAGTGGTGGCTCTAGCTTTTTAAAAAAGAAGGCCACCATACTCTGCCATAAAATTAGACAACCTGTTTCAGCAAGGACCTCAGTTGGTACTAAAAGTGCTCATCACATAAAGACTGTAACTTTAAAAAAAAATTCACAAAGACGTTTAATTTGGCAGATTGAGGACATACACAAGAAACACATTTACTTTTTTGAGTAAAATGCAAATGAACTTCTTATTCTATTTTAGCACTAACGCTGTGAATTAACATGCATGTTATTGCTATATAATGCAGCACAGATTAGCAATTTAGATAGACCGTGGGGCCAAACTCTCACTTCAAATCCAGGTTCTGTTATTTATTAGCTGTCTGACCTTAGCAAATGTCCCAACTTCTCTCTGCCTTAGTTATCTCATCGGTGACATGGGAACATGATAGTGGCTATGTTACTGAGTTTCTGTGAAGACTAGTTATTTTTATAACAGCGCTAAGAATGGTGCCTGGCATACAGGAAGCACTGCAAAAGTGTTTGTTAATTAAATGCACCAATGGCCCTCAATTTCATTACATGCACTCTGACCTCTCTCACACAACAAAAACACTCAAACAGTGCTCAGTTAAAAGACTCCTAGTCTAAAAACTAGATAGTAAAATCTTATAAAATATAATACTCATTAATAAAAAAAAAAATCAAATTTACTGACAGTTGTTTGATTTCTGCCTGTAAATAAAACAGAAAATTTTTGGAATAACTGATATCATTTAAGTGAGTTTAAAGACTAATGAATACACTCATAGAATTAAGAGATAGACAAATTAAAGAACTCGCAAAAAAAGTCTTATTGAGAGAAAGACCTTAATAAAAGCTTAATAAGAAGACAAGAAAAAAAAGAAATGGAGACAGAGTCACAAGTGGGGGCACAATCATGTAAAGCATTGCAGTAAAGAATGGGTTAGTCAAGTACTGAAATGCTGTGGGAGGTTTTTATTGGGGAAGAAAGGTGCCAGTTTGTTTACCATATTATTGATGGAGGGGTTTATTCTCTTCCAGGCAAAATGTATAAAAACTTAAACTGAGCAAAGAAATGGGACCAGAATAGGTTCCAGTCTAAAAGCTTTGAACCAGGCTGGGTGCGGTGGCTCACACCTGTAATCCTAGCACTCTGGGAGGCCAAGGCGGGCAGATTGTTTGAGCTCAGGAGTTCGAGACCAGCCTGAACAAGAGCGAGACTCCATCTCTACTAAAAATAGAAAGAAATTAGCTGGATAACTAAGAATATATATAGAAAAAATTAGCCTGGCATGGTGGTGCATGTCTGTAGTCCCAGCTACTTGGGAGGCTGAGGCAGAAGGATTGCTTGAGCCCAGGAGTTTGAGGTTGCTGTGAGCGAGGCTGACACCATGGCACTCTAGCCTGGGCAACAGAGCGAGACTCTGTCTCAAAAAATAAAAAATAAAAAAAATAAAAGCTTTGAACCAGGAAGTATCCAGAAGTCAAAGTAAAGGCAAGATAAAAAACCAAACCAATATCAAAAACTATACCACAGAGGGGTCATAGCAACAGGGGTGAATAGAAACCTCCAGCATCATGCCTCCACACAAACACCAAATTCAACAACTATCCACATAAGCAAATACCTTCAGAAGAACCCAAATCAGGTGTGTGATCATACTACCTGGTTTAGCATTATATCAAGGAAAATGACACTGAAAAGGGCCGAAAAGACAGTCTTGCATGGCCTATGCAGCACCATCCCCAGCCCTCAGCAGTGCCGCACCAGCACTCTCAGCGGAGACAGAATCTTGTGCCCGGGGAGGGAGAGTGAAGTGGTTGTGGGATTTTGCATTGGAACTCGGAGCTGCCTGGCACAGAGGAACACAGCACAGGACAGAATTCTGCCAGTACCCACGGAGGGAGCATTCAGACCAGCCCAGCCAGAGGGAAATTCTGCACACCATCCCCCCACCCCCCAAAACCCGAGTTGATCTACCTCACCACCGCCCGGAAAAAAAGCAGCCTGGGGCCTGGACAAAATGTGTAATCCTTGAGCAATTCCTGTGGCTGTGCTGGCTCAGAGCCAGTGGACTTGGGGTGCACATGACCCAGTGAGACCCAGCGGTGGTGGCCAAGCCAGTGTGTCACCCCTCCCCTCTTCAACTTGGGGAAAGGAAAGGGAAGAGTTCAGAAGACTTTTGGGGGAGGGGGTAGGAGGGTTACTAGTTCAGCCACAGTAAAATAAAGTACAAAGCAGACTCCTGAAGCCCCTGAGTACAGGCCTTAGTTCCTAGATGGCATTTCCAGACCCACTCTGGGCCAGAAACATGCTGCCCTGAAGGGAAGGACCCAATTCTAGCAGGATTCACCACCTGCTGACTAAAGAGCCCTTGGGCTTTGAATAAATATCAGAAGTAGCCAGGCAACCATCACCATGAGCTTTGGGTGAGACAGGACTGGCTTCAGGTGTGACCTGGAACTGGTGGCCACAAGGGAGTACCCACGTCACTCATCCCCCAATTCTAGCAATGCAGCACAGAGAGTGAGGAAAGAGAGTGAGAAACTTTGCCTGGTAATCCAGGGAATTCTCTTGTATCTTACCCAAGTCCACCTAGATGGTACCAGAAGGAGTTTGTAAGAGTAACAACATTACTGGGCTTGGCACACCCCCAGTGCTGATATGGCTTCAGTGCCAAAGACTTAGATCACAACACTCAATTCCTGTTGAATATCTGGAAAGCCTTCCCAAGGAGGATGGGTTCAAGCAAGCCCAGACAGTGAAGATTAAAAAAAAAACCAAAAAACTAACTCTTCAATGCCCACACATTGATGAACATCCACAAGCATCAAGAATATCCAGAAAAAGTGAACTCACCAAACAAACTAAATAAGGTACCAGTGACCAATCCCAGAATGATGGAGATATGTGACCTTTCAGACAAAGAATTCAAAATAGCTGTCCTAAAGAAACTGAATGAACTTCAAGACAACACTGAGAAGGAATTCAGAAGCTTATCAGAGAAATTGAACAAAGCATTTTAAATAATAGAAAAAGATCAAGCAGAGATTCTGGAGAAGACTTCAATTGGCAAGCTGAGGAATGCATCAGTTTCTCAACAGCGTAACTGACCAAGCAAAAGAATGAATTAGCGAACTTGAAGACAGGCTATTTGAAAATACATAGTCAGAAGAGAAAAAATAATGAAAAAGAATGAAGCACACCTACAAGATCTAGAAAATAGCCTAAAAAGGGCAAATCTAAGAGTTGCCAACCTTAAAGAGAAGTTAGAGAAAGAGATTGGGGTAGAAAATTTATTCTAAGAAATAGTAACACAGAACTTTCAAAACCTAGAGAAAGGTATCAATATTCAAGTATCATACAAGAAGGTCACAGAACACGAAGCAGATTTAACCCAGATAAGACTACCTCAAGGCATTTAATAATCAAGCTCTCAAAGATCACAGATAAAGAAGAGGTCCTAAGGGAGGCAAGAAAAAAAGAAAACATGTAAAAGAGCTCTAGTACATGTGGTAGCAGACTTCTCAATGGAAACTTACAGGCCAGGAGAGAGTGGCATGACATTTTCAAGGTGCTGAAGGAAAAACACCTTAACCCTAGAATATTATATCCTTCAAAAATATCCTTCAAACATGAAGGAGAAATAAAGACCTTCCCAAACAAACAAAAGCTGAGGGATTTCATCGACGACAGACCTGTCCTATAAGAAATGCTAAAAGGAGTTCTAAGGAAATGCTAAAAGACAACTGTATGCATTCTACACAAATGAAAATTATTAATAAGAGCTGGAAAGCTAAAAAGGGGAGGCGAGGGGTACAAAGGAATCTGATAATGAGCACCTTTTGTTTACAGAAAACTTTGCAACAAATAAGACAAAAATATCTCCAAATATTCTCTCTGCTAAACTTTTAGGATTTGTTTCTAATAATACTTTATTAATTTAGTCAGTAATCTGCCTGTTCTTAAAACTTTTAATATTAGAGATTGCTTTTGTTATCTAGATAGAAAAGTACGTAGGTAAGTAGGCAGGTAGGTGCACATGTATACTTCTCTTTCTGAACTCCCTGGCCTCTTGGATGATGCCTCTCCTGTGGCACCCATTTTTCTGATTGCACAATAGTTGTTTGTACATGAAATTTTGAGATGATTCAGAAAGGGAATCATCTTTTAGTTACCTTCCTATCCACTGAAGCTTCCACCACATATAGGCACTAAAACATTTCTTAAATATACAGATCTCTGCATGAATATGTCAAATATTTACTGCAAAATCTATGTGTGCATGACTCTGCTCTAGACACCAGGGATGCAAAGAGGCTTCAAACAGCAGGATCTCTCCCCTCGATCAAGTGAATGATACTGTCATACTCACCGCTAATTAAAATGCCTGCCAAGTTATAATTATTGTTGCTCATAGTAATCATATTTGTATTTATCCACATGTTTACCATTTCTGGTGCTCTTCATTTTTTCCTATAACCCAAGTTGCCTCTGGTATCATTTCTCTCTGCCTCAAAGTTTTTTCCTGAGTATAATCAAATGTTCTTGTTTCTTTGCATGTCTAGTGGGATGATACATTGTAGCAACTCTGGATTGTGTTGGATTACTTTGAGGATTATGGTGTAAATGCCATACTGGCATAAAACCCAGAAGATTTCACAGAAGAAGTGACATTTATATTGGGCACTAAAGTAGAAGATTCTCCTAGACAGAAACAGGATTGGGTTTAGAGGCCAATAGAATGGTATGAGCTGAACAATGTGAGTGTATAAGGGTTATGCCGGGAATCAAGGGTTGGTCTTGCCTAAAACCTTGAGGAAAAAAGTAGCAAACACCTCGGAGTTTTAAATACACACACACACACACACACACACACACACACACAAACAACATACAAACAGCCAACTTAGAAAGAGTATCAAAGAGTTCAGGCTTAGGTCTGTTAAAAAAAAAAAAGGGAACAACCAAGAAAGGTTTCTGAGCAGGGAAGTAAAATGATCAGAAAGATGACTCTGGTGGCCACGTGAATATGGAGGAGAGAAGTAGTGGGGGCTGGGGTGGAGCACGGAGAGGGAAGGTGTTTTTTCTGGAATAGTGTCAACAATGAAACTGTAACCAGTGTCTAGGTTACAGTTTTATGTACACCTGTCAAAATACCATATAAACATATTATATAAGCAAATATTACTAAAAATAGTATATCTATACTTTTAATCCTTACTCATAAAACTAAAAAAATAATTTCTTAGAAAGTGAAAGAACAAGAGCCAGAAACAAAACTACTGTAATTCCAGCCATTCCTTTTTCCCTCTACCAAAATAACACTCTTCAGAGAGTCATTCGCCTCTCTAGCTTCTTTTTACTTAGCCTATAAAAACTTCATTGTTTTCACCTGTCTATTCTACGTCTTTGTTTATGGATATCAGGTGACTCCAGGGACATTCCACTAATTTTTATCCTATTTTATTTTTTCCTATTGTCTCTTAACTTTGGATTCTAAACTCCCGGCATAGTAAAGACCTGCTCACTGTATGCAACCTTGCAGACTTACAAGTCTCAAGCAGCCATTTCTCAGGTGAATGGCAAACATTTTGTTTCCAGGTGTAGCAGCAAGAAAAGACATCCCAAAACAACGTCAACAGGAATGATGCCCACCACCCACTGGGAGCCCCTTGGCACCCTCATCTTCCATCTGTCTCAGTTGGGCTACAAAAGCATTATTACTTCTTCTAAGTTCAATATTTGAGCTGACTCTAACACCAGAGTGCCCTTTTATCCTCTAAACAAAGCCACATTGGAATTTGAACCAGATCATCTGGCTCCAGTCTTACGTCTAAGCTGCTATACCACCAAGCTGTGAAGAGTAGTCACTAAAGCTAATGAAACTATCTAAAATAAAAACAGTGAAATTTTTGGATGAAATCAGTTAGAATATATCCTAAAAGAACACAAATTTTAAACAATTGATGAACAATTTGTACATACTTTTTACCTATGACTATTATTGGTCTTTTGAGTTAATTTTGAGAAAAATGAAGAAATAAAGGATTAGGGAAATTGCCAAGTCTAATCAATCTTAATTGTGGGATTACCCTACAATGAGAAGAAAATACAAAAATGTTTTCAACTGTCCCACTGATATATTGTGATCTAAAGTATTAGTGTGTGCTTCCCCCATATGTGACAAATAAAAGAAAAAAGATAAATGCATAACATGTAAATTAAAGAAGAATGCAACTAATCTTTCACCAATCTTTCTGCCACAAAATTCTGAAAAAAATAGAATAAATAAATAAATAAATAAATGCTGTACGATCCCTAGAACCAAATCCTAACAATCGAACTTACTGGTAAATGTGTGTGTGTGTGTGTTTATACTCATAGTCATTATTGTCAGTTATTTTATAACATGTACTCTGAATCATTCATTAAGATAAATATATAAAGTGTACTAAGAGTTTTCTCATGCAAGTTTTAATAACAAACACTTTTACCAATTAATTCCTAGCAAATGTTAATATCTGTGTTTTACAAACTGAAACATAAATGCAAGCTTCAGGAGGATAGGAACCTGTTTTGTTCACTATATCATCATGAGTCTCTAGAAACATGTCTAGCATATTGTTGGTGCTCAAAAGATGTTTGCTGAATGGATGAATACATTTAGAGTACAGTCCACTACTCAACTGGCTTTTAAGATAAACTATTAAATGATTCCAGGACTTTCCTCTATGTTTTATTCATTCAGTTACTTGGATATTTACAGAACACCTGTGCAGGACCTTGTGAGCTATGCAAATAAGCCTTACATAAGATCTTTCAAAAGTCCTGAAGAACAAACCACTTGGAGAAACAAGTCAAGTCAAACAACATAAGAGCTCGTGGCCATACCAAGTCTTCCTGTCCCCCTCCCTCTTCCATGTCACACCCCCAAAATAGCAATTCACATAAAAATAATGTGTTTGCTACGCAAACAGCACATACTTGCCCCATCAGATTGCTACCATTAAGCCCTTTCTGTGGATATATTCTTGGCCACTAGGATGTTGAAAATTCTGATTCAAAAAGATAGTACGAATTAATTCTACATGTTATACGGAACCAGAGAAGACCCTGTATAGCAAAAGCAATCTTTAGCAAAAAGAACAAATTGGGAGGCATCAATTTACCAGACATCAAGCTATACTACAAGGCTATAATAACTAAAACAGTATGGTACTGGCACAAGAACAGAAACACAGACCAATGGAATAGAACTGAGAACCCACATTTGACAAAGCAGACAAAAACATACACTGGGGAAAAGAATCCTTATTCAATAAACGGTGCTGGGAAAATTGGATAGCCATATGTGGAAGACTGAAACAGGATCCACATCTCTCACCTCTCACAAAAATCAACTCACAGTGGATAACAGACTTAAACCTAAGGCGTGAAACTATAAGAATTCTAGAAGAAAATGTTGGAAAAACTCTTATAGACATTGGCATAGGCAAAGATTTTATGAAAAAGACCCCAAAGGCAATCATGGCAACAACCAAAATAAATGGGACCTGATCAAATTGAAAAGCTTCTGCACAGCCAAGGAAACTGTCATGAGAGCAAACAGACAACCTACAGAATGGGAGAAAATATTCGCATGCTACACATCTGATAAAGGGCTGATAACTAGAATCTACATAGAAGTCAGGAAAATCAGTAAGAAAAAATCAAACAACCCCATTAAAAAGTGGGTGAAGGACATGAACAGAAACTTTTGAAAAGAAGACAGACTAATGGCCAAGAAACATGAAAAAATGCTCAACATCTCTAATCATCAGGGAAATGCAAATCAAAACCACAATGAGATATCACTTAACTCCAGTGAGGATGGCTTTTATCAAAAAGTCCCAAAACAATAAATGTTGGCATGGATGTGGAGAGACAGGAAGACTCATACACTGCTGGTGGGATTGCAAACTAGTACAACCTTTGTGGAGAGTAATATGGAGATACCTCAAAGAGCTACAAGTAGGACTACCATTTGATCCAGCAATCCTATTACTGGGCACCTGCCCAAAGGAAAAACAGACATTCTACAAAAAAGACATCTGCACTCAAATGTTTATAGCAGCACAATTCACAATTACAAAGATGTGGAAACAACCCAAGTGCCCATCAATACACGAGTGGATTAATAAAATGTGGTATATGTATACCATGGAGTTCTACTTAGCCACAAAAAATGATGGTGATCTAGCACCTCTTGTATTATCCTGTATAGAACTGGAGCCCATTCACATGTACTCACCATCAAATTGGTATTAATTGAGCAACACTTATGTGCACATATAGTAGTAACATTCGTCAGGTGTTGGGTGGGTGGGAGTGGGGAGGAGGGGATGGGTATATTCACACCTAATGGGTACACTGAGCACCGCCTGGGGGATGGACATGCTTGAAGCTCAGACTCGGGCGGGGCAAAAGTAATATCTGCAACCTAAACATTTGTACCCCCGTGATATGCTGAAATAAAAAAAAAAATTTAAAAGATAGTACAAGCATTATGTGGGGAAAAGGCTATTGATTCTCATAGAATGGTCATAAGGAAAGGGCAGAGACAGATTCCACTGACACGGCTCCTGGCTGAAGCTCTTGGCTAACAGAAAGGGTCCCCGAGCCCCTCGTCTCCTGCTTCAACCCGAACAGCTCTACCTTGACCTGTGCTACAAGGCTCAGATGAAAGGGGACAACAGGAACCCATGGAGTGTCAGCTGTGCCCAAGGCTATGACTTCTGTACACATTATTTAGGAGCATGAAGGAAAACCGGAGGTAGTGACAGTGGTCCAGGCCTGGAGAGAAGCCCGAGGGTCTCCACCCAGAGTCTCTGGACACTGTGACTGCGGTCAGGGCACCAGAACTCTCAGTTTCCTTAGGCACAGAATAGGTCTGATAATAATAGCATTTCTTCCTACTCTACCAGGGCATTAAAATGCTCAAACTGTAACCAGCTCTATAAACATATTTCGATGACCCCTATATTTTTTTGTATAATTCAATCCCTTAACTACTTGACCTTTTGAATTGTTTCCCAGAAATGGTGGATTTTCTGCAAGACATAGGGGCTGAGTTTCTGAAGGCCCCTGGGCAGACTTTCTGATACCAAGATTCACCATCCTGCATAAACTACCCCCAAAGCATGTAGCCCCTTGTTAGTTATATCACAACTTGCCCCGAGGCACGGGGATCCTTTTTTAAAAGCCCGTGATCTCTGTTAGTTGGGGAGAGGGATTTGAGGCAGCTGCTTCTGTTCTCCTGACAAGACAACATGATGACTTTTGTATTAAAAATTCCTTTCTTTTTTGGCAATCCTTGTTGTCTTCATAATCTTTGTGCTACCAGCAACTGGACCTAGACCGAAACCCCCTTGCGGTTTCAACAACAAAATTAATACCTGTATGTAAAAACAACCTCAAAATTGTAACAATACAATTTAAAGTCAATTAATTCTTTCATCTTCAGTAGATAGCACATCAACCCATTTCTCTAATACATACAAAATTATTTCTATATAGGGCTTCTGAATTTATAATGATCCCTCATTAATCATATTCATTCTTGCAACAATAAGCAGTGAGGTAGGTAGAACAGAGCAGATCCTACTATTTAAAATAAGAAAATGAAATGAGAGAGATGAAGAGGCTTACTCAAAATCAAATGCATCTCAGGTTATCTGTCTAATAATGTAGCACTCTTTCTCTTATTGCATCCTGTCTCACAAGGCAAAACAAACACACTTCCTGAGAACATAAGTACAGTCTAACATTTACCACCCACACAGCTTCCCGCGGGCACCGTCAGGGAAGGCAGAAACAGGACACGTGAGACAGCACAAACCCTGATGCTCACTCAGCCCCAAATCCAATCTAGCACTTCCAAGAATTTCTAACCTACATGTTTCAGATTAATAAAGAAGAAGAGCATAGTGTCAAACTTCTTGCACTAATATTGTCAAGTTAGGGCAAAGTGTAAAAAAGGTTTTACTATGGCATGATTTTATAATTGTGCATGAAATGACAGTTATCACATTCTGTGAAACAAGGAGTCAAAAATGGAAAGGCAATGACCTTGTCTTAAACCCAAACACAAGATATTACACCAGATAAAGATATCTATGTGTGTGCAAAGATAGCAGAGAAAGTTCCAAAAAAGAAACATTTAATCAAATGAGTTGAGATTCGGTCACCTTGATATACCAGATGGTCCTAGTGTAAGCTTGTTTCATGCAAAGTTAGCCATTTAAAGTCTCAAAGCACAGAGAAACCAGAATAAATTAACTCAAAAGAAACCGCTGCAGGCCAAAATGGTTAGCAGAATGCTCATGAGTTAAGATAGAAATAAAATCTAAAAAAGAACTGACCCAGGATCCTTTTAAAAGCATAAAATTCAAAATGTTAACAAACTCTGTTGAATAAGATACCTACAAATTATTTTCAAAAGATGTTACATAGATGTTTGCTTCATGTCATATGATAACGTGCAATTTAATCACAAGGTAATAATCAGTTCTGAAGTGAAGTTGAAATATTTTCAAGTCCATAGATGCCAAATGTTGATTATCAAGACTGTAAGAAGTGAGGGATTTAAATTACTTGTATATCCAGTATGCGACTTACTTAAAAAGAGTAAGCCTTAAGATGACCATAGAATCAACTATAAATTTTTACAGGATCATGCTACAAAACAGAAACACAGAAAGTGCTTTCTATCCAGAATTGTCAGCACATCTCAGTGGAAGAATGAGAATGTTGCCTACGATTACTTTGTTGCTCTCCCAGCCCATCAGGTACTCAGATTATATCTCTGCAGAAGATATTCAATAGTGCCAAGCCTCTGTCACCTACCTCATCAATGAAATGAGAATACTGCCTCCTTGAGGACTGTTGGAGGGCACAAAACGCTGTAAAATTTTATTTTTTAAGTATATTACTCTTTAAAGAAATACACAAAGGTAATATTGTCTTCTCTCATTTTTTTCAAACTACTGAAGAACAAAGCAACAAAAATACCAAAATGTAATTCTATTCAAAAAGCATTTTCTGAGAATTTAAAACATGTTCATCATTGTGCTTAACAAGCATTGAACAAAATCAAAATGTGCTGATTCTTCTTTGTGTCCTCAACATTGAAGGTTGTCCTGGAATGTAGCAGATGCTCATGAAATACAGGCTGAACAAACCCTCTGAGACATGAATCCTGTTCTTGAGGGCATCCATTGTCATGTTGGGAAGGGCAGTATTTCAGACAAAACATACTCATTTGTACTTGACCATGGACTGTATCTTCAGTATTTGTTTAATATAAACACAGTTGACGTTCTGGAAATTTATGAAAAATAAATAAGGAAGCCCTTCTATTAATAGTGTCTTGGGATATTTTGGAAAAGCCATTCAGTTTCTCCATCCTAATCCCGGTGTAATTTCTCCTGCCAATCTAGTATCACAGAATTGAACAGCAGTTCTCAACTACCATGCAATGACATACTCACGCGTTTGGATCAAATAATGTTACCGATAATGAAGCACTATATTTTTTACTGATTCATTTTTAAAAAATAAGAGAGGTCCACCTCATACCCATTAGGATGGCTACCATAAACAAACAAACAAAAAACAGAAATTAACCAGTGTTAGTGAGGATGTGGAGAAATTAGAACCTGTGTGCACTTTTGGTCAGAATATAAGATGGTGCAGCTACTGTGGAAAACAGTACGGAGGTTCCTCAAAAAATTAAACAAAGAATTACCATGCTATTCAGCAATTCCACTTGGGCATATATACCTAAAAGAATTGAAAGCAGGATCTCAAAGAGATATGTGTATACCCATGTTCACAGCAGCATTATTCACAATAGTCAAAAAGTAGAAACAACTCAAGTATCCATCAATGGATGAATGGATAAATAAAATGTGGTGTGTATATATACACACACACATAATGGAATATTATTCAACCTTAAAAAGGAAAGAAATTCTGGAATATGCTACAGCATGGGTGAACTCTGAAGACATTAGACAAAGTGAAATAAGCCAGTCACAAAAAGACAATTACTGTATGATTCCACTTCCATGAAATACCTACACTAGTCAAATTCATAAAGCTAGAAAGTAGATGGGGTTGCCAGGAGCTGGGAGGGGAGGTGAAAATGGGAAGGTGTTGTATAATGGGTACAGAGTTACAGTTACTAAGTCAGAGTGAAAAGAGTTCTGGAGATGAATGTTTACACAACAGTGTGAATGTACTTAATGCCACTGAACTGCACATTTAAAAATAGTTAAGGTGGTGACTTTCATGTTACATGTATAAAAGAGGTGTGTGGGTATTACTTAATCAAAAATTGTATTGTACAGAAAATGTAGACTATCTTCAGGATCATCCCTATGAGTCTCTCACTGTCATTCACTGCCTTCCAACATGATTTCTTGAGAAGTGAAAACAGTGGCATTTCCTCCAGGGTGCCTAAAACTGCACCTACCCCCACAACCAATCTTATCCAAGACCATAACTCTATCAAGACACTTTTAGTTAATAGTCAGGACAATTCTGAAAGACTGTAATGCTTAGATATTGTAATTTTAGAGTCACTACCAATTTAGGTTTGTCAGATAAAATACAGGATGCCTGTTAAAATTAAATCTCAGATAAACAATGAATAAATTTTTAGTATAAGTATGTCCCAAATACTGCATGGGATGCACTTATACTACTAAAAAAAAAAAGTGACTGTTTTCTCTGAGATTCAAATGGAACTAAGCATCCTGTATTTTTATTTGCTAAATCTAGCATGCCCCAATTTCTTAATTTTATCCTGGGATAAAATCATATTTTATACACACATACACACAAACACAAGGAATAGGAGAAGAACCACCACATGTGGTTGAGCTAGATATTAGAAATACAAAGGAATTCCCCATTTTCTTCTAAGAGGATGTAGGATGGCCCATCTCTAAGTCTAAACAGCCAAACAAGAACATTCTTAACTACAATTAAGAAAACCAAAAATATGTTATAGACGTTGAAGTAAATAAAAAATTAACACATGTAAAACAATATTTGCTAAACAAAATGATTCCTATCACTGTTGAGTATCAAAAATGAAATCAAAGCAGCAAAACAATTAAAAAATTTCTGAAAATTAAAACTCTCAATCTCTAAGGAAATATCAAAGTCACAAATAAAGGAAAATGGATCATCTTCCAGAAATATCTCTAATGTATATATTTATACTTTACAACCTTGTCACTTTTCTGTTCCCTTGTTAACCTGACTTGTCTTACTCAAGCTATCTCCATCTCCTTCACTCCCTTTTCCCTTCTTTCCTTTCTAGTGAGTACATGGGTAGACCAGGGGCATCTCCAGGGCCTCAGAGAGCAGATGCAGAGCCTGTAGATTTGTACTGATATGTAACATAGTCGACCCTAAGCCCATTTCTAGCCCAGTAACTTATATCAGTGTCCCCTACTCTGAAATGACCCTTAATTTCACCCCATCCTACTTAAAGCAATGCTTCTCAATCTTTGGCTTGGAGGGCTTGATAAAACACAGACTGCTGAGAACTGCTCAGTTGGGATACAGTGTCTGGGTTAAACAACAAAAAAAATGCATGACTAGCAAATTGTCAGGTGGTATTGATGATGCTGGCCTGGAAAATCCCACTTTAAAGACCACTTCATTAAGGAATACATGCAATCCTGCTGCTTGACCTATTCCAAATAACCCCACTTTACTTCCTAAAAAGAGAGACAAGAGAGAAAAATCAGAGAACGTTAAATTCTCACCGTCCTCCACAGTAGGATGGATTATCCACAGGAGCTGGAAATAACTTGCCAGATTAAGGGTCTAAATTAAAGACTGGCCTGTTCTCTCTCCCAATTACTCATGAGAAAATTAAGATTCTGAGTAGAGAAGGTGCCCCTGAAATGTAAGAACTACCTAGGAAGTAACTATTCATAGGACCAGGGCCCACTGGAGTGTGGCATTGATTATAGTGCTTACAGGACACAGCAATCCACAGAGGCCGACCGACTCACAGATATAAATAAGCTCCGGCTCTACAATACAAAGATCTGGTGGACCATTCACATCATGGGCATCGGGGTGGGCGCTTCCTGCTGCCAGGTGGCAGGAATTTCTTAATCCTAGGGATATTCCTCATTCCTGCTGGATAGAAGAAACGTGAAGAGAACACAAGGGCTTACTCTTCCACTGGGGACTGAGGGGCAGGGGAGAAAAAAGGTTCCAAGCAGGTGCGCATCAGCCAGACTCAGCTTGTTATCATCAAGACAGCTTTGCCCACGATTCTTTAAAAATTCACCAAACACAAAAATGATGCTATCGCAGCTTTGGGGTTCAGACCATTTTTTGCTATGATCTCCCAGTTTTGAGGAAGGAGCTAGGTGGTCAGACCTATGTTGCCTCTGCATACATGTCAAACAGGTTTTTCTCCTTTCAGGCCCAGATGGAATGGATTGTGTCTGTGAGCCACAGGGCAGGGCATTCTCCTAGAACAGCTTCCTCTCAACCACATCCACTCTTGGCAAACGTTGGCACAGAAGCTGAGTGCTCAATAACTTGACAAACTCTTCTTTTGTTCCAAAAGCTATTCTGCAAAACGCATTGTAGCAGGCAGCCACTTAAACTCATTTTATGGGCTCCGTTCTGCCTTTCTGATTATCTAGTTGTGTTTTTGGTTTTCCTGTCATAATGAACACTGTTTTTCAGACTGTACCCTGTACACAGCAGTTGGGTGCCGTGGGGTCCCCAGTCCCACTTCAACCCACTCCACTCTGGCTTCCATCCCACTCCACTGGAACGTTCTTGTGGAGGTCCCGAATGATCTCTGGGCTTCCAGATCTGATGGATGCCTTTCTGACCATACCTTAGCCTCTCAGCAGCCTTGGACAGTTGACATCCTCCATCCTGAAGCCCTCCCTGTCTAGGTTTCCATGACACCACATAACTCCCATTTTTCCTTGGCTACTCTTCATTTTCTTCAGTTGACTTCTCCTTCTCTATCCAACCTCTAAATGTCAGTGTTTCTCGGGGCTAGGTCACAGCCCTCTTCCATTCCTCACTAAAGTCTTTCCCCAGGTGATTTTAAACTTCCCGATGGCTACAAACACAATGGATAACCTCTGATCTCCCCTCCTGAAATACATATCCGGCTGCTTACTCAACACCTCCCATACCCTAACCTCTCAACCTGAACATGCCCAAAACCAACCTCCTAATTTTCTCTCCAAGCCAGTTCCTCCACCCTCCCTCGCTATCCCCAGAAATGGCACCACCACCCTCAGAGTTGCTCAAACAGGAAACTTGGATGTCATTCTTGATTCCTCCCTCTCCTCACACCTCGCTTAATTACCAAGACCTGCAGATTTGAACATACATCCCAGATCCACCCCTTCCATCGCCTCCGCCTTTGACCTGCTCGAGGCCATTACCTGGTCCTTGAGTTACTGAAGCAGGCTCCTCGGTGCCTCCTGCTTCCATGCCTTCCTGTTCAGAAGCCACAGAGTACCCTTTTCATAACGCAGCATGTCACTCTCAGGCTTT
Source organism: Indri indri (assembly GCA_004363605.1). Classification (NCBI taxonomy): domain Eukaryota; kingdom Metazoa; phylum Chordata; class Mammalia; order Primates; family Indriidae; genus Indri; species Indri indri. Next base: position 75,107 of record RJWJ010004016.1, read on the forward strand.
AAACCCTTCAGTGGCTTTCCTCTGGTGGCACAGGCCACTGCTTGCCTGCCCCAACCTCCATTTTCCCTTTCCACTAAGTGACAGGGGCATGATATTTAGTTGGTACTCTTCATCCAAAATAAAATTTACACTCCCCCTTGCAACTGAGGAAGGCCAGAGGACTAGGGTCTGGCCAATCAGCTCTAAGTGGGAGTGCTGTGTGGCACTTCCGAGAAGGCCACTGAAGGAGACTGATCAGCTGGGAGAAGGTCCCCATTTTGCTCTCTCAGCTTTCCTCCTCCTGGTCTGCAGCAAGGATGTGATAGCTGATGCTGCAGCAGCCATGTCAGGCCACAATGTAACTTTCAGGCTGGAAGCCACACGATGGAATAATAAAGCCAAAAATAGTTGAATAAATAAATGAATCAATAGGCTGCTTTCCAAATTACTCTAGATTTCCTACCACATGACTCCTTTCATAAGAAAGAGAAATAAATGTTTACCTTGAATAAATCACTCTTCTTTGGAGTTTTTCAGTTACATGCAGCTAAACCTAAATACAAATATACCACTGAATTTATATTAAAAATCCAGCTCTTTATGATCCACCAGGCTGTACATGATCAGCTCCCCATGCCTCGCCAAACTCTCTCCTACCACATTTAGCCATCCTGGCCTCCCCCAGATTCCTCCAACAGGCCAAATGCTTTCCTTCCTCGGGGCCTTCGCACAGGTTCTTCCCTCCCCGCTCCCAGCCCTTCTGAGACTGGCACTTACTCATCCATCTGAGCTCAGCTGAAAGGTCACCTCCTCTCAGAAGTCTTCCCTGGCATCCCAATCTAAGTGGGTCCTCCCAGTTACACTCTAATTCAGCACTCCATTTGTTTTTGTCACAGCACTTTTTGCCTTTGTAAATATTCTTCTTTGTTATTGAACTTACAGGGGTGCATGTGTAAGTGTTTCCCCGGCAAGGCCCCGAATGTGTGTCTGTGTGTCTCTTGCTCACCATTACATCCCAGTATCCAGCCCAGCCCAGGACACTGTAGCAATGTAGGAATGTGCCTGATGAGGCTAAGTCCTAAGACACTGCGGTCTCCATCTTACTCTCTCTTGGATCACTCAGTGGGGGAGAATCCAGCTGCCATGTCATGAGGATACACAAGCAGCCCAACAGAGAGGTCCACATTATGAGGACATCCAAGTAACATATAAAGAAGTCCACATGGTGAGGAATGATAGCCTCCTGCCAAAGACCAGCACTACCTTGCCAGGCATATGAGTGAGCTTCTGCCAGTCAAGATTGCAGACGACTGCAGTCCCAGCTGACATCTTGGCAGCAACCTCATTAGTGATCATGAATCAGAAATGCCCAGCTGAGATGTTCTTGGATCCCTAACCCACAGAAACTGGGTGAATGATAAATGTTTATTGCTCTAAGCTGCTAAGAGTTGGTGTAATTTGTCACTCAACAAAAGACAACTATGATAATGTGATATAGTAAGAAATATTTGGTCTCCAACCCCATTTTCTGGCACAGAGTTCCTGAAACCCTTGGAATTTCCTGAATGACAGGGGTGCTAGGTACATCTTTTGTTTTGACATTTAGTCTCTGATCCCAGTTCCTGAAACATAGCCCCTAATCCCTTGGAAATTCCTGAGTGACAGCAGCATCATCTGCTCTAATGAGCGACTTTTGGTGGGTCCCTGGATGGAGGCTGATCACCAGGAAGACCAAGCCATGATAGAAGCTTGAAATTTTCAGCCCCATCCCTATCCTATGGGAAGAGGTGATAGGTTAGAGATTGAGTTAATAATTGATCATTATTATGGAAGACTCCATAACAATCCCTGAACTACAGAGTTTGGAGACTGAAAACACATCTATGTGTTGGGAGGGTAATACACTCCAACACCGTGGAGACAGAAGCTCCTGTGCTCAAGACCCTTCCAGATCTCATTCTATGGATCTCTACATCTGAATATTCATCTGTATCCTTTATTATAGCCTGTATTAACATAATAAACCAGTAAATGTGTTTCCCTGAGTCTTGTGAGCCATCCTAGCAAATTAATCAAACCCAAGGAGGAGGTTTGGGGAACCCTGATTTATAGCCAGTGAGAAGCATGGTGACAACCTACTCCTTGCAACTGGTATCTGAAGAAGATACCAGTAGGGAGAAGTCTTATGGGACTGAGCACTTACCCTGTGGGACCTGACTCTAACTCCAAGTAGAGAGTGTCAGAATTGAATTGAATTATAGCACACCTACTCATGTCCACTAGAAAACTGGTTGTTAGTGGGGAGAAATCCCCACACATTCTGGTTACAGAAGTGTGTTGAGTGTTGACCGTATAAGAGAAGAAAAAGTGTTTGGTTTTCTGATACAACTAATATACATTTCTGTCACTTAAATTTGGTAAAAATTATCTTTGCATGTACATGATGACCACCTATCTAAAACCTAGAAAACTAAAAACATAAGAGTTCATGTGATAAGATAATCAAATAGCTGTTGATTTTTTAAAAACTTCTGTGGCAAGCATGTTTTGGTAAAAAAAAAAAAAATTTGTGTGTTTTTTTTTAATAGGTATAGAAGAGGAAAGACATTCATGAGAGACTAGAAGGTCCCATCCCTTCTCTTTAACAAGCTGGAAAAACCACAGAACAGGAAATAACTCATAGGATCAGAGGTCTAGCTTTAATTTTGACTTCTCTTCAGAAAAGTTTTTGGATAAGATCCCACATGTGTTCAATGTTAAAGATTTTGAGGACAAAAGCATCTAATAAACTCTAACCTTCTTGTAATTGCTGCTCTATTGAATCTCTTCCCTTCTGCACTCACTGTTCAGGTTACCCTCTTCTTTCTTCTCCCATGTGGCCACAAAGGTGGAAGGAGGAATACTCAGAGTAATATTCCTGTTGGAAGCCTGAGTTGGAATCAGCATGGCGCACGGGACTTGCTGGCATAAGACACACTGCTTAGGCTGTTTTCACTGCCCACGTGTGGTCAAGTTCAGTTCACCAGGGTAGGAAACAGTACACGAGTTTGGGCCAAAGCCTGATGGAGTCATAAATGTTCAGGAGCCCTTACTTGACCCCTTTGTGGGTCCAAACTGAAGTCTATTGATCTACTCTCACAGTACAAGCATTGTTGTAAAAAAAAAAAAAAAAAAAAAAAGTGTTGAATTTTGTGTCCTCATTCCAATCATAATTTTTTGTTATGGTAAAATTGACTACAGTGAAATAAAGTGTTTAATTTGATGAGTTTTGATAAATGTGTGTACCCATGAAAATAACACCCAAATTAAGATATTAAAATTTTCAATCACCCCAGAAATTTCTCTTGTGTGCCTTTCCAGGGAATCTCCCCTATAGAGGTAGCCATTACACCACAGCAATTATAATCTTTAAGAAATTAACACAAATACATTCTAAAGCATGTGGAAGACTATGTCATAACTGAACAACTATGCCTAGTTTATGTTCACAATCAAGTTGACATGAGATAGTAATAGTTCAAATATTTGTGAGCTGATTTGGAAAAAAAAGATCAAGGCCAAGCATGGTGGCTCATGCCTGTAATTCCAGCATGGTGGGAGGCCAAGGCAGGAGGATCGCCTGAGGCCAGGAGTTTGAGACCAGCCTGGGCAACGTAGCAGGAACAGGAGTTTGAGGCTGCAGTGAGCTATGATCGTGCCACTGCACTCCAGCCTGGGAAACAAAGTGAGACCTTATCTCTTAGAAAAAAAAAAAAAAAAGGTCAAAAGCATAAACCATACATATGAGCCCTACTAGCATGGGCATGTTGAACTCAAAAGAACTCATGCCATAATGGCCAGTACCACATTTGCACTGCAAGTGGCAATTTATTTGTAGCAACACATCATTATCATTGTTTTGTTTGTATGGAATTTTAAAATCAGTTTTGGATTTTACAGTTGCCCAAGAGGTATGAGCATAAAACATTCAGGTCAAGTTTTATGATTTTACATATTTAAGAAACATTAAACAAAAATAATTTAGGTCAACACTGACAGGCCACAATAATTATCTTTTCTTTTAAAAGGTCTCCCCATTACTCAAGTTTGAAAAACATTTCTCAGGTCTACATTTCCATCCTAAAAGGATATAGCTATCTTCAACCGAAGATGCACGGATTCAAGGCTTTGAGGTCGTCGCTAAATGTTTGCAGCCAGACTAGCATCACTCATTTCTTCTACCTATCTTCTCAGTCTTCTTAAACCCAATTTAACCCAACATACCCAAGAACATCCAAGACCATTCCGGCCAACACAATCTGTCCTTCTCAAAATTTGAGCAGCAGACACTACAGATTTGTGTTTGTCTGAGAATTTCTGGCTTCCTCTCAGCACCTAAATTCTATAACTTGTACAAAATTAATGATCAATAAATATTTTTCAAATGAATGCAACATAGTCCTATAGAAATGAGAAGTCCCAGTGAAAAAAATAACATGCTAAATTTAGGTACTTAATATATGAAATTAGACAGGAATAGTGTCCACATATAGGACAGAGGTTCTTAAACCAAAGTTCATAAAATACCTGAAATTACATACTAATTTTTTTTAAATGTCATTTTTCTCAAGAGGAGGGTCCATAGTTTTCATAAGATTTCAAATGGAACTCTAGTCCCACAAGATGGTAAGAAATCATAAAGATATGCAAAGGTCAGTTAGCCATCACATTTCTCTACATATTTGGGGCAACAGTCACCCAGGAATACAGCCAACGAAGAAATTAAAATATTGAGATAATTTGGAAAAAGGAAAAAAAGACAGAATCTACACTGGAAACAGTAACCTAAAAGTTAAATTGCACCATTTCTATATCTAAACACAGGCTCACCTCAAAAACAAGAATATTTCATTTTTTTCTACCTCATTCACACACTGGATATTTTAAAAATTATGACTACCTCAAAAGACAGGGTTATTTAATTTTAAGATAAAATAGTCAATAAAATAAGTGAAAATACTGTAACAAAGCAAAATAGTTGGTGTTATAATTTTAAAAAGAAAAATTTCAATTACTTGCTCTACTAGACCAAAAGTAGATAATTCTTGCAAGTAATTTGCAAATGTTTTACCTTTTCTCAATAAAATGGAATG